>CAUYQV010046251.1:0-17374 GCA_963574575.1 Galagoides demidoff
TATTGATAAGCCTCGTAAAATTTTGGGTATCGAGTTGTTCGAAAGTCCTGTGGACATTTATCCTTCTGCCACTGTGGAAGTAGGAATTTGAACAAAAGTTTCTGAGTGAGTTTACTTTTATGGTGGAGGATTGCATTGGTCCTTATGGAAGATAGGTCTGAGAATTTCCTGGAGAGCTGGTTTAGTGATGGCAAATTTCTTCAAAATATGGATGTCATTAAAGTATTTAATTTCTCCATCATAGATGAGAACACGGTCAAATATTTATCCAAAATCCTTTTTATGATTTAAGCTATTCTGTTCCTCATCACAAAATAACCATTTCTTTAAGGAATAGTAACATCTTTATTTTATGTTAACATAATCTACATATGTTATATATATGTGTGTGTGTATAGTATATATATTTTAGTGACTTATCTAATCTTAGATTTTAAAAATAGTCATGTATGGGATAATTAAGTTTCTGTAAAACAGACTATTTATATGACAGTAGACCCATAACATTACAATACCCTGGGTTTACTGTACATTTTCTATGTTTATATATGTTTAGATACACAAATGCTTACCAATATGTTACGTTGACTATACTGTTCACCACAGGAACATCATATATAGCTTTGTCACCTCAGATCACTTGTCTACACAATATGGGTGTAGCCTCTGAGATCTGTGTAACTATATTCTACAGTGCTCACACAATGATGCGATTGCCTAACAACACATTGCTCAGAAAGTATTCCCTTCCTTCAGCATCATATGACTGCATTTGTTTTGGTTTCTCTTCTCCACTAACCCCTAATCAATTCCTCAGAAAAGAAGAAGATCTTATTCCACGCATATCCTTGTTTTCAAAACAGCTGAACAAATATAATTTGTCTATTCTCAAGGTTAAATTTTATTACAACACACACATTAGAAACCCTTTTAGCAGAGGTCATGATTTCTCCACCATTTGAGTTTGCTAGGGGCTTGATGTATTTTACATTCCCATATAACATTTTAGAAAATTTAATATCATCAATCTAACCCCAAATATGGGTCTTACTAATATTTTTGCCTACTCAGTATATGATGCTTTTTACTGGTTTTTGTTTTACTTTCTGAATTTGCCAGGGATTACACACTGTAGTAAATGAGATGTTAGCCGTAGCAGGGGGCAGTCCCCAGTTCACCTAGCCAGGCTTTTCAAAGTGTTAATCTCCAGACCCAATCCAATCCCAATCTTGTTTGAGTAAGTTGGTCCAAGAAGCTCAGGGGTATATTGTTGATGATTTGCTGCTGATTCAGATGCAGCTCTTTAGTTGCAAAACAGGGAAATACCATGAAAATATCATATGATTGATTACCCTTTCTGTTTCTAAGCATCTCATTTTCGAATAGGAGAAATCATAGACATTCAAGCATTGCTCACTGCCCCACCCACATACTTTTTAAAATATTACTTTCTTTTATAAATATCCAATGGTACAATTTTATTTCACAGGAGACATAGACATATTAAAGTGGAAACATTGCATGAAAGGGACTGTCACTGTTGTCTTAAAATCGCCCTTCCAGCATGCTTTCTGACTACAAAATGTGGACAAGGAAATGATCCAACTTTGAGCATAGGAAGTAGCCATTTCACAGTGATTATAAATTATAGTTTCAATGACCATTTCTTAAAATAACAGAAATTAGGATACATGGTTGTGCCAGATGTTGGACATTTTGGTGATTTTATACTCACTCAAAGGAAATTGCAGTTTGCAGAAAGCATTTTCAGTGAAAAAATACCTATTAGCTCTTTTTATGCCAATCTATTCATTTCAGATTGGATTTTCTTATTTACACCAAGGGGAGAAGGACAAAACCTCTTTTACAGGTATTACAAAATATTAGTGAAATTAATATCAAAATCAAATATAAGTTGCTTATGAGTAATCATTAATTTCAATTACACACACCGCTTTTGTTGCATTAGAAAAATGTTCAATGCACAGCTCTGTGACTTCCCAGGAAGCATCTATCTGTGATTCTTGGCAAAACAGAGTGTTTCCTATGGTTGATTCTTAATCATCACTTCTCTCACAGGATATTTAATAGCTAAAAATAATTGTGAAGAGGGTACTCTCCAAATCTCTTCTCCCCTTCTGTCATTTAGGGAACATGATTGTTAATTATCTACGTTTATATGCACCCTAGGAAAAAAAAAAGTATTTTTCCTGAATTGCAACGTATATAATAAAACAATGAAGAAGATTTCTTAGAAGCACAATAGTTAAAGGATGCTTGACTCCTACTAGGTGAAAGAATAAAATGTTAACTTTGGATCAACTAGAGAATCATCAGTGTAGATAATACATAGAGGAATGCTTATTAATTTGCTGTATAATTGTCTCTCTAATGAATTTAGCAAACTATAACCTAATGTAAAGGGCAATGGTTAGCAGGTTCTTTTATAGAGAAATCATGGGTCATAAAATATGTTTCTGTGAGGTACCGGTACTTTATTAATTTCAATCGCTCTATAATTAAATCTACATATGCAGCAGTAAAATCTACCAAATCATCAACTGAGGCGTATTTAGCCTCTGGTCTCAGTGACATTTAATTAGTTAGCAGACAACCAAATGCCAACCCTTCTTTTCTAGCGGCTGACAGTTTATCTGTACAATTTTTTTCTTCCCAATCTTCCGCTCTTCTATGATAAACCTTGACATGATTTCAACAACGATGCCACACAAAATGAAAGCAAATTATGTCTATAAACATTGGACAGTTGGAAATGAGAGAAATAGAAAGATTATGTATGGGTATAACTGCAAAATAGTCTTGTAAATTCTTATTTTACTGAAATATTCTTCTTCTAACGATCGGAAACAGTAAATATTAAACTAATAAGGCATTTTTTGAAGCAATATGGTTTTTCTCTAACAGATGTATATTAACAAGTCTTAATTGTGCTTCATTATGTAGCTTTTTACCTCATATGGGAATTTTAATTAGTTTTATATGAATTTCTGTACATTGTCAGAAAGAACTCCTTTCTGCCAGGAAAATTGCAGAGTGTGGGCTGAGATGTAAGCTTTCAGTCATAACCTCTAACTTTCCCTCAGCTGTAGGCTGACTTTAATGCCTGGCTTTCAGACACGTAATGCCATTAGAATTACACAGTGATCCAGCAGGCAATCTGAAACTCTCGTAAAAGTAAGTTATAACAAAGAAGAAAAAAATAGATATTTCCTAAAGAATTGTGAAGAAAGAACCTCATTTTAAAAATGACGTGAAGATAATACAAACATTAAGCAAGAAAAAATACGTGGATGTTCATTAATAAATTTTAACACATCCCAAATGAAATACACTGTGTAAAAAAGTAATAAAATGGAAAATATGGGTGGAGCCTGTGGCTCAAAGGAGTAGGGTGCCGACCCCATATACCGGAGGTGGCAGGTTCAAACCTGGCCCCAGCCAAAAACTGAAACAAACAAAAAAATTGAAAATATGTCGAATATATCAACATCATTCTTCTTAGGGTCGTCATTTGATGTATTTCTAACATAGTTTAGAATTTTATGCAAGTTTGTTAGGTTTTCTAAAATGGATACTTCATTTCATATACTTCTTTATAAAATCTATGAAGCTTTCAGTTAGATAAAGGACATCATAGCAAATTATAGTGTTTTATTGGCCGAGAACTTACTGCATAAAGATTTTCATCAAATGACTTAGTATAGAAAATTAAAAAAAAATCAGTAAAATTGTGGTTTTTAACAGGAAACAATTTGAAATGACTAAAATTAAGTTTTTTATGGCAAGTCTATTATAAATTGACAAGAGAAATGATTGTATACAACACATGGAGATTTCGTATACATAGTTTTTACACCAAAGGAGAAAATGTAGTCATGTGTTAGACATAATATAACTTTGATATGTATAATTATAAATGCCAGTATTAACATCTGATTATTATTATTATTTTTCTTTTTTATCATTTTTATTAAATAATATCTTTGTACATTGATACATTTATTGGGTTCAGGGTACTGCTTCGATACACAATGTAAAATGTTTACATTGAACTAAGTAACACATCCATCACAATTATACTCATTTCCTAATAGTTTTGAAATGTACCATTACATCATCTAATGTGATTATTATTAAATAATCAGTTTTTCTAGATATGTTCATAGGTCTTTTACCTTTTGCAATGCCTCTTATTATCAATAAATGTTAACATTGAAGGCCAGAAATAATATAATAAGACAAGCAGATGAAATATAACTAGAGATTAAAATGATACAGATTTTTTGAGCCATGACATTAGGTGCATATGTTTTTTTCTTAACAAGTGACAGGCCAGTATTGGATTTTTCTCCTGAAATTCTGGGGGAATCTTGAAACGTTTTTCAGCTTTCCCTGACCAGTGGAAGCTGAGATGCCCTGTGGGAGGAAAGGACTTTCTGCTTATTTATATCTGGCTTGCTCTTAGAGACTGAGCCACTGGGAACAGCATCAGAACAACAGAACCCTAATCATGAGTTAGCTAAAACAAAAAAATACGTATGTTAGAAAAAATATACATGGTAATGGCTCAATCTAGTCACTGAAATAATTGAAAAAAGCAAATAAGGTTTAGCAAGGAAGATTTATTAACTATTAATGGCTTGAGCATCAAGCCAGGCCCAATCCTCGTGACTGCAGGACCAGTGGAAAGTGTGGGTTTTGGATTTTATACACAACTTTGAGGGTTGCCAGCTGCTTCGTGGAAATCTTCCAGGGTTTAATCAACTCTGTTTCCAATCACCATGATGGCATTGGTCTGAACATATCAGAAGATCCCTAGGACATTCATCAGCCTCTATCTCAAGACAACCCATCTGCAAGGTCTTGATTAGCCTCATTCCCATATCCCAAGATCACCCACCTGCAAGTCCTCAACTTGCCTCATTCCCGTAATAGTTCAGGTCAGCCTGATCCAAACAAGTCTAAAATGGCCTAACCACCTCCATCCTCACCCTGCTCACATCTAACTGCTTTATGTATGTATATATGCATCATATATATACACAAGTATATGTGACATACATACACATATACACACACATACAAACGCCTGCCTTCTGCTTAATCAGATATGCACTTAAGGTATGATTATTCCTTTTAATTTTGAAACCACTGAAAAGTTTGGAGAAACACTAGTCTAAATATATCTCAGATTATTTAAAAATGTTTAAAATCATGGAACTTTGGTTTATAGAAACAAATTTACAAAATTATTAAAATCTGTACATACTTAAATCTTTTTGGAAAACATGTTTATTCTTTTTATGATGTCATCAGTTGCATCTTAGTTATGTTCATAGGCAGAATCATAACCATTATTCTTTATCTATACTGAGACATAAATTAAAAAGGAAGGCAGAGTATAAATAATTAAAATATATTAATTTATCTTATTCTTTTTAATGTGGCAAGTTTTAGAAATCCTTCTACCTGCTTGAGTAGTTAAATGAAGTACAATAGCAGAGTGGCTGAGATCTGACATAGGTATACTAACAATTATCCAAGTAGCTACTTAATAAATACGTGGGTCTTACTGAATAATATTTATACCCTTCTTGAGTTTGAATTATTGATACTTAAGTGATTCCTGGCTTATTATGGGACATATGGCAGAACCCTTATTAAAAAACATGTCTACAAATTGTAATTTAAATATTATCACCTTTTCTTTGAAAGTTATGCAAAAACTAATTGTATTATCTACACAGATATAATTTTTAAACTTAAACTATTCCACTTATTTAGGTAAGAACATAGCTGATTAGATGGCAATTAATAAGACTACAATCTCTAGCTTTTCCACCTGATTTATTGATTGACTTCAATTAATGTTTGCCAATAAGTAAATTAACATAGCACCTGAGGCACGATTCTCCAGTGGGTTTTGGAAGCCGAGTTCTTCCCACACTGGCTGGTTTTGCTCCTCTGAGCACTTTGCTAGCAGGTACATTTTAATTCAGTCTAGACCCTGGACATTACCCATGACATTAATGACAGGTCATTTACAGCAAACTCATGTTTCACTGCAGAGATGTCTCTTCAAGTGACATCTTATCAATAGCAATTCAATTAGTCAAACCTAAGGGTATGAGATGCAGCTCACACTGTGTCACTAAGTGCTCTTTGAATCTGCATTTGAAATGCCCTTGTTAGTCTTTTTTATCCTGCATATAAACATGAGAACTGAAGTTTTAATTTCTGACATTTTCTGTTTGGATTTTACTCCCTTTACATACCTTATTCTCACAAGATTAGATATCAATTGAAAAACGTATTTCTTCCCTCCCAAGAAATATAGGCACAAATATATTTGACTTAATCAAAATCATGATAAAAACCTTTATGTTTGCGAAAGGTCACTGTTTTCAGACATAATGTCAGTAAAATAAATTAAAAAGTAAAATACATGAGAAAAATATGGAATCCATATACAATAAATCGGTTTTATTGTTTATTATTTAGCAGAAGTTATTTGGCATAATCATAATGACTACACGAACTTCTCTATTTTTGTCTTTGACCATCAAACATTTATAAAAATATAAATATATTTCAGGCATTACAATATAGATTGTACTCTTTAGATGATGTCATTATAAAATGCTACTTTTGGAATAGATGACTGGATGGAAGAATTACATAAAGTCTGATCCTGAGAACCATGTGTTCAAGGTTTCACTGTCACAGCCTTTGATGAAGATAAATAGATGGGGTGAAGTATTGAGGGAGTACACTGAACTACGGATTCATAACCAGAGCACCCTTCACAACTGTTGTTCCAGAAGAGAATTAAGTCTGACAATTAAGTCTAAGGCACCCTTTGTCTATAATAAATTAACTTCTTTCCTAGGAGGTTAAAATGGTAATATGCAATAGTTATGGACCAACCCTGGCAGAATTGATATTAATACAGTGGTCATATTTTGTGTTCTTAATTTCAAATGAGGAATCCATTTGAGAAGGGTTGCTAGATTTTTATTTGAGTTTAATCTTCCTTCATGATTTGACTCCTTGAATTGCTCTTAAACTTCCAAAGTTACAAGTTATACTTCAGATAAAGTGCCAGATATAATTACTTTTCTAAAAAGTAAAAATGTATATGTATGTAATCGTTATTGCATACTTTAAATGAGCAAAGCTGTGTAAGGCTGTCTTAACCTATTCTAGTATGTGAAATGAACTCTGCATTATCGGTTAAAAGTCAAACATTTTAGCAAGTATATTAGCAAAGATGTGTTTAACTGTAGGTTAAACTGTAGGTTATATTAGTATATTTGTAGCAAGTATATTAGTAGGTTACAGAAACATTTTAGCAAGTATATTAGTAAAGATGTGTTTAACTATTAGTAGGTTACAGAAAACCCATACTATGGATAAATAGCTTAACTATTGTACGACATGAAAGAATTAAAACCACCACAATGATTAACGTGTGGTATTACGACATTGTGTTATAAGTATTGCATTCATCTTTCTCTGACACCTTTAAAATGACAATCGCTCTCATGGTTGCATGATGACAGCATCACCTGCAGATATAAGCAAGAAGAGAATGGTTCTCACTCAGAGTCCACCCTTTCTAGACTTGATGGAGTAAAATGATAATTGACGCAGAACTAGAGTCTGAGATAGCAAGGAAAATGATGAGACGTTGTTAGGGTTTCACCACTTCTGGGTGGAACTTGAGGAATACTCCAGATTCTTGGAAAATGTCAGGAACTGACAGGGTAAATAAAGTCTAAAAGTATGTATTATATATCTATTGATGTGTAACAAATTACCCCAAAACCTAGTGGCTTCAAACCTATTGATTTATCTCACACTTTCTATGAATGGGAACTCAGGGATGGCCTAGGCAGGCTTTTCTCTATTTCTTGGTCTCTCATCTTGGCTACAATCAAAATCATATGTGAAGCCTCAACCTCTGAGCTCGCTCACATTGTTGCTGGCAAGTATGTCAGATTGCAGAACTGACTTTCTTGCTGGCTGCTGGCCAGAGGCTGCCCTAAATTTCCTGCCTTATGAGCCTCTCTGACATAGTGTCATAGCATGCACTAGCAAAGAAGGCAAAACGAAAAAAAAAAAGAGTCTGCTAGCAAGGCATAAGTCCCAATCTTTTGTAACCTAGTCATGGACATGCCATTCCCTCACTTTGCCATAGTCAGTTGATTGGAAGCAACTTATTCGATGAAAGAGAATTACACAAACTCATCAATACCAGGAGGCAGTGATTTTCTGGGGTCTTATCAGATGTTGCCTATATAGAGAGAAACAGGTAATTGTTTATATGTACAAAGAATGAATAAATATGCATAAAATGAGTTGTGAATCTGTTAATTGCCTATGATTTAGTCCATTAAATGATAAATAAAATAAAATAAAGAGATTTTAAATAATTTTGAGTTGTTTTTTGCCCTAATTGAGGTCAAGGAAGTAAAATAAAAGAAGATATTTAAAATACTTTAATGATAGAGGCAAATAATTAAACCTTAGAAATAGTGTCAACTATTAGTGACATGCTAACGAAAACAAGTGAGAGAATAATTGTAAAAGGTGAATGTAGATTTAGCACAGCTATATTTAAAATCAAGGTTTATAGTAGAATTTATTAAAATAACATAGGCATTACCAAGCAGGTCTTATTGAAATGCTTGTCAATCTCTAACCTATAAAAGACACTCAAATGTTTTATTTATGTACTTCTGTTAGTGTTGAAGTAAATGAAGGTGTATTTCTTAAACAATAACTTAATCCTTGATTTACTATGTCTTATTTTAGCAAAGATAGAACAGTATTTGTGAAACCTTATTGAAATAAATTGTGAAATTACTTTTTAAGTTTTAATTAAATTTCGTGTTACTGAAGATAATTTTCTTTTGCTTCTTGCTGAGTGATTAAAATATTTATTCATATGACTTTAATATAATATTGCTTTGCACATAGACACCAAAGTACTACAATGTCTAAAAGAATGAATCTCAACATGACTAATGTCTCATCTTAGGGTGAAATCTGTAAACAATATGAAACACAGTAGGTGCAGTTGAGAAGATGTGTTTGAGGGAGGGTGCTAATTGCATTCACCTAAAATTTACCTTATTGATTCTGGAAGCACTGCCAAATGCATTTGCTCTGTCCTCGAATTGCCTACAAAATGTTATCATTTTACTTTGTCAATTCAGGTTTTCTTTTTTTCTCATTATCAAAATGGATCTGACTAAGATATAGTCTTGTGGAAGTATCAACTCACATTTCAAAATCATCATATAAATCAGCAAAAATGATGCAGAGTTAATCCACTCTGCCTCAGGACAAAGAGTTAACATGGAAAATAAGTTCACCTTTGATCCCAAGGGAAAGAAGAATGTCTGTAGGTCATAAATACGGTCGTCCCCATAAGACATTCCATCTGTTTACTCCCTGTACATTCCTGCACTGCCAGGGGAACAGAATGGTAATGGGGAGGGGTGTTGGTGTAGAATGGACTCTCTTATAAATAGGACAATTTATAATACTATTTACATTTTATGAAAAAATAGGGAGGGTCTGTGGTTAGAATTATTAAACATTATCCATTCAGCAGAATGGTGGATTGACTTTTTAAATGTGTTACCTGTATGTCACATGTAGTTTTATGAGCAACACCTGTGATGATTTTACACAGAGCAGCCAGGCTTGTACTTCAGACTCAGGGCCTATGGGACCTCTCTACATGGCATCCATCAATGGTAATCCAGAAATTTGAGTATGCCGCCTATCGTTATGCACATCTAGGTGCTATTTTTTTCTGGATACTGAAATAATCATATGAGCCATCAAAACACTTTTATAACAAAATGTAGAGTGATGCGTAGAGTGAAAAGGAGACCACATTTAATGAGATAAACAGTGTCAACTGCCGATTAATTGACTTCAATATAAGTTAGTACACAGTGTTTCCAATATTTATAGATTAGCTTTGATCAAGAAAAGAAAACTTCACTGAGCAAAGGAGCTTTTCCTGCAGATGGTGATAATTGATTCAGATGGTGCGCTATTCAGAGACAACAAAATGGTAGATAAGAGCAACAGTGAGCAGTTGAACCATGATGTTTTTATCAATGTCTGTGTACTCAAGAGGAATTCACGACCAAAATGTATTTAGTAAACTGTTTTGCGTAAGTCATCACCGTGTTTAGCTCTAATTTATAGTCAAGGGAAGAATGGAACGCTTAATAAAATGGTAATTAGATATGGGTGAAAGAATGGAGAACACAGATTGGACTACTTTAGTGCAAACCTGAATTTCTAAAAGGGCACGAGAAGTCAGTTTCTATTGTAGTTCATATTTAGATATTTGAGCTTCTGGTTCATTCTATTATGTGTTCCAAATCTTTATATTTAACATTTAATATTTTAAGTTAGTTCTCAAATATGTCATATTCTCTTATTTCCTTAAAATACTTTGTGACATTCCTTTAAAAATGTTACCAATAGCCCACAATTGCAGTGCATAATAAAAAAAAATAAGATTCCTGACTTGCCCTATGATTTAACCCGATCTTCAGTGATAACTTCTTTTGCAAAGATTATGAATTTGTAAGTGTTTGGATCAAAAACCCATAGAAGGAGCATTGGAATCATTATTGTTCATTGCAATGGTCTATTTTCTATGCAATCTTAAGCTGCATTTACCTTAATGAACTTTGGGGGAGGAGGGAGCTTTAATTTTATTTTTTTAAACAATGGGACTTATGTGAATGTTCTACCCTTCACCTTTCTGATACATACAGAAACTTCTGATGATTAATCATGTTCCCAGGCCTCTGAGCTAACCTTCACTGAGGGTTCTAGGCTGATACTACCTGGAGATAGCAGTCACCTAATCAGAGATAGTGCTCAAGATAAACCCTACTTGTCATCCTATATCTAAATTATGTAGGGAAAAAAAGTTGAATATGTAGAGATAATGAAGAAGAAGCTACTGTATTATTTGATATTTTAGAGATAAATCTTAGCAAAACTTGAAAGTGGGCCTAGGAAAAAGTAAGCATGGACATATGGTAAACATATGGATGACTTTTATTATTGAGTTTAGTGACAGGAATGTCAGCTCAGAACATGGGATATTTATCTGCGATTTCTAAAATGAATAGTTGAGTCCCTGATTTGATTAAAAATTTATGAGCTTTGATGAAGATTTATCATGAAAAATGATGTGAGTACATTATTTTTTTTAGTTTTTTATGCCATAAACAATTATCTTATTGTTTTCTTCAATATTTATATCAAATATCTCACAATAATTGTTACCCTATTTCAAAATATATGCTTATGTACTAATAGAGAATAATCCTCTCCAGAATTATGGCATAACAGCAATAATTTAACACAGAGGTTCTTAATTTGAATTTCACAAACACTATCTAGACTTCAAGAGAATGCATGGATTTGGATCAGGAAAAAAAAGGGCATCTTTATTTTAACAAATGGTAATTAAATTTAACAGCTCCGTTATCATGGGTGTGAAAAATAAACCACAGTATCATATGATGGTGTATGTGATTTTAGCACCAATGGAAATCTCAGTTCCAAAGAACATTACGAATGCAATAGAAGTCTTGAATATACCGTGCTTTTATGAACATTACTAATTTGAAATCACTGCAGTTATCAGACTCCATGTGAACTTGTTATTTAATTCATTAATAGAGAAACACAATTTTCTAGTTATTTACGGTTAATAAGCCACACAAGCACTTAGCATCTTAAAACAATTTATCATCTCTACAGTACAGTGGTTGGGTTGGATTTAACTGAGTGGTCCTGGGCGCTCTCTCATGAGATCCCGATCAGAATTAACTGGGACTGCATTTATGTGAAGGCTCCTTTGGACAAGACTGGCTGATGTTCAGGATGACTCACTAACATGACTGACAGTTGATGCTTGTAGTAGGCTAATAGTTCAGCTGTTACTGAAAACCAGAGACCAACTCTATTTTTCCTATGGGGCTTGAATTACTAAAAGGAATAGTCCAAGTGGTGAGGTCCCTGGGCTGCAAATCTTGTGACCTAGCCTGTGTCCTTTCACCAGCCCAAATTCAACAGGGAAGAGTCTATCAAAGGGTGCGAATACTAGGAAGTCTGATTCTTGGGGGCCATCTTTGAACAATAACCACTACAGATTATATATCATAACACAATTTTTAAAAATTACTTTAAAACTGTATTTTGATATAGTTTATCTAGCAATGTTATATTTTTTCTAGTATAAAGAAATATATATATATAGTATATAATATAAAGTTAAATATAAACTTTATTCTGAGAAGGATCTCTAGTCTTTAGCCAACTGTCAAAGGGATCTAAGCTCTCCATCAAATATCAGGTAACACTAATTTAACAGAAACACAGTTTCACAGCACAATGTTGATTTTTTTTCCCTGAGATAAACATTTGAAAATCTTATATCAAAATCATTTCAGTACTTTAGTAAATCATGAAAGCATTTATTTTATTTAATATAAATACCTTGAGCACTTAATTTGTGTAAGGCATTTATCAATTTTTTCCCCTTGTTGAAGAACTCCACAATAACTACGTAGCTTAGAGTTAATCAAACTTTTTGTCTCTTCACATGAGTCCATGTGTTATTTCTCATATAATTTGATAGCTACATAACTGCCAAACTTTCTATTTCCTATATTCATTTGGCCTCTAGGAAGGTAAGAATTATATCTTGGAGTCAATTGCAATGACCATGTTCCTGTTTACACTGGATAATGATTTTAATACTATAACAAGATTATTATATTTACATATTATTTAGAAAGCTTATTACTTCACAGAAGTTGTCCTTTCAAAAGGTTGCATGAATGTAAATAGTCCTTTATCTTGACATTTATTGCATGAGTAAATATTTCAGAAAATTTTATCTGGTTCAGGGAGATTTAATCGTTTTAGCTCATTATATCAGTGGTACCTGATTTAACTTAATATAGTTTTCATAGAAAATAAACACATCATTAAATTGAAATAAAATGTAATGTTATTGAAATAGTAGGCTGCTTAGGTATAATTGTGTACATGCAGATGTTCTCATTAGTAGGCATTAGAATATTTTTGTCTGTGGTTTATCATCTTGCCAGCTAATTCATTTCAGACTAGTTCCTTAGAACTCTACTAAAATTGTTAAAGAAGCCCACAAATCATCTCTTTTTGACTTTTCTTGCCAAAACCATTCTGGATCTGCCACTGAGTATAACAAATGTCTTTATTTCCCCCCACATTCAGCAGCACGCTCTTATTTATACTTACTGCAGGGACTATCAATATTCTTTCTCGTACAGGAACCTTCTGCTTCACCCTTTCATTTAGTTCAACAAGTGACCAATATAAAATGAATGGACATTCAGCTTGCAGAGTCCGTTAGCTGAAATTAATTTTATAGAAATGTAAACAGTACCTTGACGTTTTAGGCACAAACACAAAATTTCTTTTTAGAATGCCATCTTGTTATTTGTTTAATAGAAATGCCATATTTTCCTTGTACTGTTTAATGGGGATATCCTTAATATTTACTTTTGACCTCTTTTAACAAATAAGAAATATTCTATTTCCATGCCTAGCTCTAATGGCTATAGGTTGTTTATCATCTTAGCATACTCAACTTGCTTTTTCTCTTATTCTTTAGACACAGGGCAGAAATGATAAATAATTACACAAGGGTTTGTCACTGTGACCAACAGATGATTATAACGCTAAGTAGTATAACTAATGGAGAGAAAAACCAAAGATATGGGGACATGTCCAGTGATGACTTGTTAGAACATTTTTGGGGGGATAGTTTATGGCTATTTATCCCTTGGCACAACTTAACATCCCTTATGTCAAAGCTACATGTGGGAAATTATGTTTCCTGCTGCTATGACAAATTTCAGTTGATAGATTTAGTTTATCTTAGGCCACAGAGAGAAAGAAAATTCCACAGTTTCTTCTGATGCTTCTCTTATTTACCATAGTTTAAAATGTCATTAAGCTGGATACATTTTAGGAGAGGTGTACAATGTTGGAATTTATTCTATTTCAATACTTAAATTGTTTAAAAAAAATACTTAAATTGTTTAATTGTTGACAAATTTGGATCATATCTATACTTAACGGTAATGATGTTATTACCTCGAAATAGGTTATGGTCATTTTGATGAATAAAACATTATTACATTTATGATAAAGACAGTTTTCTTGATGTTAGAATTTCATTTCATGCAACAAATTGGTTTTGGTAATAAAATAATGATGTAAACAAACATTTCCCATAAGCAGCGCAAGTTTGCTGTTGACACTATCCATGTCCCCTTGTCTGCCAATCTCCAATCCCCTGACACCCCTTTAACAGACAGACTCTCTACTTCCACTTTCCAATATATTCTTTTCCTTATCCTGTTCCTTTTTTGATGTTCCCCTTTACTTTCAAGGCTAGCACTCCTCTAAGAATTGGAGTGGGGTTGTCCAAACGTCAAAAGGCATTGAAACTTAGCTTTGTCCTCCCTCCAATCTTTCCCATTTAACCTACAAGACAGAAAAATATGCAGACACATACAAAAAGGTCTGAATACACTCATACACAGACAATCCTGTGTTATTATTTCTGGCTAGTCTTTCTGTAAACTTTTGCAAGACTACCATTATAAATTTTTTAAAAATTTGAACACTCACCCCTAACATCCAGGCATTAGGTAACATGCACACAATAGTAGTTGACAGAAATTTTTTTGATATTGTTAAACTGGGATATGTTAAGTGGAATCATGCCTTTAAATGTGACAAATTGTGTGAAACATTTGGGAAAATATTTTTTCTCAAATTACTTTAAAATTATATTTTTAACTGTATTTTCATTTCAAACAATGAGAGTTGGAAGTGAGATGATCAAATGTGCATGATAATTAATTTTTATTTTCTTCAATATATTGTTTCCAGCTGATCAAGTATGTTGAGATAGTCATGTTAAAATGCGATTGTCTGATGTAATCACTATAGCAAAAACAAATGTGTATGTTTTCTCAGTACCTTTCAGAAGACTCAGATTACAAATTCCAGTAGGTTCAGAGATGCTATCTGCATACCTGTGTTCTCGTCTGAGAAAGCAAGAATAAAACAGGTAAATTATTCCAACCAGCCAGATTTCGAATTCATACAGATAAAAGCTTTATTGAAAAGGTTTGCAACAAAATAATTGACATTTCAAGTAGAAAAACTATATACTTTTGAGATAAAAATATTTTGGTGAACTCTGACTTTATTCCTTTGAAGATAAGAAGGAATCAAAGTTATAAGTTTCTTTGCTTTAATTTTTGGTTGATATTAGTTGTCACCCTTACATAAATATTTCTCTGCGTTGCGAATTGATTAGCCATAAGTATAACGTAGCTCAAATTTTCTATGATTAAGTATGTCATTTATTTGTCAAAAATTCTGAGTTATACAGGGTGTCCATAGTTCACGATTGCACACAAACTTCATGGACACCTGTGTATGCCACTGGTAATATTTTACTGCTCACCATAAGAAGTTGTGATCCACACCCAATTTTTGCACCCTGAACAACAAAATGGCATTAATCTTTCTTGCAATTTCCTGAGGCTTCAGACATCTCTGTTAATAGCATAGTCAGTTTTAGTCCTGTATGCTCTTATATCGGCATGCTCTGGTATTAAAGTGTTCATGATTTATCAGTTTCCCCTGTGTCTTCCAGTTACTGAGTATCTGGTATCGTTGTCTGAGGACACCACCTCTGGTCATCTGGCTTCATGTGCTGCGCTGTAGCACAGTCCAGCCATTGACCAAACAACTTTTTCTAATTTCCCATGCCACAAGTGAAACATATTTACAACTCTTTCTGATATGACCAGAAGACTGAAAAGTTTCTGTTGTATGTTATAGTTATAAAGTAAATTAATTGAATCATATGTCTATTAGTATTAGTAGAAGGAAATAAGTACATCACAATATTATCAGCAATGTATGCTTGAATGTCAGGTGAATTTTTAATTTTTCTTCTTCAATCTTACCTGTTTTTAAATTTTTCTCTAAAAGCATAATTAGTTTTCCTCATCAGACGACTATAAACAAAAGTATTTAATTGCCATTAAAATCATTTCTCAGATAAAATTATCCTCATATATAATCTCTGTGAATAATAATAATGCTTTGCTTAACACCTCTAGTATTTGGTAACTTACTAAACATTTTCATATGCTTTAGTTCATGTCCTTTTGCAAAATAACAACTCTGTGAATAGTACAAGGCAGCTATTACACACTGCATTATTCACAAGGGATCTGAGACGCAGAGAAGTCCCATGACTTTCAGAAAAGAACTACAAGTGGATCTAGGTCAGCCGAGGTCACATGGAGTTTAAGACCCACTGTGCCACTTCATGACTCACAAGTGAATTAAAAACATTCTTTACATACTATATAAATTAAATGAAATAATCTTATTTATTATGAAGTTTTCAATTCATCACTATAAGTAACTTCTTGTATGAGCACACAGAAATGTTCTCAGTATTCATTCATTGTATTCACTCATTAATTTTGTGAATTTTATTTATAAGCATTTACTGGGTACTATACTCAGGGATAAAGATTCAAACAAGCTTTTTTTATAGTTCACTTGTTTTAACCAAGTACAAAGAGCAGAAAGGGAAAAATTAATTGGAGATAATGTTTAAACTAAGTTTTGCAGAGTTAGTCAAGCAATTGTTGAACACATCAATATATACCAGTGGGTCTGTTTGCTTCTCTTCTCTGAGTAAATGAGAGTAGGAGCAAACATCTAACACATGAGTTAGGGGATCTGCCTTTCAGAGGGAACTGAAATTATGTGCTACTGTTACCTAGTTTTAAACACTGTGCTCTTTTAACAATAAATAGCTAGACATTATTTGTAGTGTTTTACACAAACAAAGTTTCTTTAGTTTTCTTTACATTCCCTTGCACATTATTATTCAGCTTAAAGTCTCCCTTCAGGATCCTATTCCTTCCTGCCAAAAAGGGATCTTTTTTTTGAGACAGAGCCTCAAGCTATCCCCCTGGGTAGAGTGCCATGGCATCACAGCTCATAGCAACCTCCAACTCCTGGGCTCAAGCGAGTCTCCTGCCTCCACCTCCCAAGTAGCTGGGACCACAGGTGCCCGCCACAGTGCCCGGCCATTTTTTGGTTGCAGCCATCATTGTTGTTTTGGCGGGCCCGGGCTGGGGATTCGAACCCGCCACCTTAGGTGTACGTGGCTGGCGCCTTAGCCGATTGAGCCACAGGCGCCGAGCCG
>CAUYQV010046255.1:0-44888 GCA_963574575.1 Galagoides demidoff
CTGTGGTCCCAGCTACTTGGGAGGCGGAGGCAGGAGACTCGCTTGAGCCCAGGAGTTGGAGGTTGCTATGAGCTGTGATGCCATGGCACTCTACCCAGGGGGATAGCTTGAGGCTCCATCTCAAAAAAAAAAAAAAAGAAGGCCATACCTGGGGCTGAAGCTTGCAAGCCAATCCCTGGCACCTCCATCTGGAAGCTGGCCCTGAGGGAGGCTATGAGCTTTCGGGATACCTCTGTGACCTGTTGACAGAGTGCTTGTCCCCTTTGCAAATCAGCTGAGAGGACAAGTATGGGCCTGTTCTGATGAGAGAGCCTCTTGGAACTCGGCTTCAACACAGATGCAGGGACTGATCCCCAAGGCCCTGCCAGCCAGCCTTAGCAGGAGAGGCTCACCTGAGCTTGCCCACACCTGTGGTTAGCAGCAGCTGAGCCCAGCTGAGCCTGAGGTCCCCAGCAGCTGAGCCTACTTGTATCTGAGGTTACCTGCATTTGAGCTAGCCTAAACATGAGCTTCCTGAACCTGTGCTTACCTGTCGCAGCAGTGGGACCAGGACCAGGAGGGCATAGCCCAGCTCCTCTAGCCTCTTTCAGTCTCCTCCATGAGCTGGGCAGGAAGCTGGGGGAGGAGGGCCTACCCTTTAAGAGGAGCATGTGAGTGCTCGGGCCCTCATGATCCCTGCGAGGCGATGGCCTCGTGACCTGGCTCCCAGGCCAGAAAAGGAAGCAGGGCCCCAGCTTCCAGGCTGCTAGGCTGCTCCACGTGAGAGTCCATGGGAGCAGCCTTGGAGTCTGGGAGAGGTGGGGAGGAGCTGAAGTTTCCCCTTTGAAGTGGCCCCCCAGGTCCCCCTCCTATCCAGCCAGCCCTTCCCCTGCTGGAAATGTCAGCATGGTTTGAATAATCGAGACAATTGCACATAATCGTCCTTTCAGAAGCCCCTCATCATGAGGGCAGTGGCGGCCCCAGGGAACTGGGAGGAGGCGGCACATGGTATTAATTATTGCTAATCCTTTTTCACATCATCTGAGGTTGGGCCTGAGGTCAAGATGAACCCAGCTGCAAATGCAGCGTGAGCCCCACATGACTCGCACCTCTGACTGGGTGCTTCGATCCCCACTATCTCCACTCCACCAGCAGACTCTGGAGTCTGACCAATACCAACAGTCACCCCAAAACCACCACGGTGGGAGCTTTGTGGATTTACCATCATAGTGTGCTTGGTTATTCCAACTTTCCACACGCTTTCTCAACATGGCAGGAAAGAAAAAACTCAGTGGATCATCCTATGTCACCACCTCTTCTCCATGCACCTGTGAGTCTCCTGGCATGGGCCACCTCCCTGGCTCACGGAGGAGCTGACAGAGATGCAGACAGGGTTGGACGCAAGGGCAATTAAGAGAGTTCCCACTTTATAGATGAGGCCACCAAGCTGAAGAGTGTGTGGTGTGTCCAGGGAGCATGTGAGGTGGAGAAGGACTGGCCCAGGTTCCCCTGTCCACCCCATATGGAGAGCCCTGGTGGGGTGGCACAGCCTGAGCCTGGGGTTGCTCCCATCCCCCACCTGGCCAACACCCTGGGGTTCAGGAAGTGTCTGAACTCTTGAGGTGAATGAACTTGGACCCAGGCATTTTCTGGGGACAGAACTTGTCTTTTGTCTTTAGCAGCTCTCAGGTCTATCTCAACAGAGTAAGTGCCGGGAGGGGGCACGACGCCCACGGCTTAGCCGGGTGCTCGCAGCCTGGGGGTGGGCAGTGTCCGCGCAGCAGCAGCCCTGGCCTGGCACCCATGTCTTCTTTTCTGTCAATTGTGGTTGGCTCCTGAGGCTGATAGATTCATGGCTTTGGCAAGAGTCCTTCTGGGGGCAGCAAGACATAGTTTTAACAGTCCAGGTCCAGACAGAATTTTGGGGGCAGGGCATTCTGGAAGCATCAAGCGTCAGCCACTGGGAGCCCAGAATGGCCACTCAGGGTGAGTGAGCTGGTGGCCAGCACTGCAGGGCTGAGGTGTGTGGATGCTTGGTGGTCAGTGCCAGTGACCTGCCCAGCCCTGCTGGCCACCCGCCAGTGCCTCTCCAGACAGTGGGTCCTTCAATAGACAAACAGGCCCTTCTCAGGGTCAGATAATACAGAAAGAGGGGAAGCCTCAGCCTTTCTCAAAAGAATACCCCTCCTCCCTGGGGCCAGTATGGTGGGGCCCTCATGTGTAGCTACTGAGCACTTGAAACATAGTTCTCAGAAAGAACTGAGTTGGCTCTGAGTGCAAAATATGTATGGGATTGCCAAGACTTGTGATAGTAACTGATTGCATATTGAAATACTTTGGCTACATTAAGTTGAATAAAATGGTATTAAATTTTTTCTTTTTTCGAGGTGGAGTCTCACTTTTTCACCCCCTGGTAGAGTGCCATGGTGTCACAGCTCACAGCAATCTCAAACTCTTGGGCTCAAGCAAGTCTCTTGCCTCAGCTTCACAAGTAGCTGGGACTACCATAACTCCCAGCTATTTTTAGAGATGGGGTCTTGCTCTAAGTCAGGCTGATCTTGAACTCATGAGCTCTGGTGATCCTCCCACCTCAGCCTCCTAAAGTGCTGGAATTACAGGCATGAGCCATCACACCTGGACTTGTTACTAAATTTTTTTTACCTAATTCGATTTACTTTTTTACATTGACTGCTAGAAAATTTAAAATTACATCTGCTCTGTGTCTCCCAGCTGTGGTTGACACTGTATTTCTGTTGGATGGCACTGACTGAGCTAGAACCATAGGAGTGCGGAGCGGGTCCTGAGCAGAATGCCCATGCTCTGGGGGTGAGGGGTCCTCTTCCAGGAAGGTCACCTGGATGACCCAGTGCATGGAAATGATGCATGAGAACTGCATGAGGACACCGAGGCTTGGAGGGCATAAGTGACCTCCTGGCTATCACAGTTGGTGAGAGGTGTTGTGGGAGCCAGTCTATGGGAAGGGGGTGCACTGGATGGAGGCCCAAGGATCTTGTTTTGGGTCTCCTCAAAGCAGACTGTGAAATGAGTCAATGATGGTGTTTCTGATGCTAACCCTCCCCCCCCCCCGCCCCCGCATTTCTGGACCAATAATTAAATCTCAAAACCTGTCCAGATTCGAGGTAGACTTTGTGACAAGACTCTTGTACTGGTGGTGGTGTGTCCTTCTGTTGGGAGACAAGTAATGTCCAATTGTCTGTTTTCTGTGATGTCAATGGACTTTGATGATGAGTCCAGAGCCATTATATATCTAGGACTTGCAAAGGGATGGGTGATCTAATTCAGTTGACTCTTCATTTAATAGCTGGAATTCATTTATAAAGAGACATTTGCCCTGGTCAGATGTGGTTACCCTGAGGCACAGCTTGCATAGGAGGGGCAGGAAAAAGGTTTCAGTTTCCAGAGGAATGAGTTTGTCCCCGGCACCACCCCACGGTGACTAATGTGCTTCTACTTTTTTGGTTTTTTTTTCAGAGTGTTGGTATGAATTCAAGAATTTGAACACATCTGATGTGTTTCAATCCACAGCAGTTATTTTCTGTACTGTAGCTGGAATTGTCCCAATTTCACCCAGGTGCTTCTGACACCACCCCAGGAGTCTCTGAAAGCTTCTTTGCTGTCTGGAATGAAAAGATGTTTCGGGCTCATCTTGTACATTTCCTGCCCCAGATCTGGACTCAGCCATTCTCCAGGGAGCCCTGGTTTCTTTTCGTAGGTAATAGTTTTCAGAAGCCAATAGCTGCTTCTGAAGAGAACTGTCTCTAAGCCTTTAGACAGAACTCCAAATTGTGTGTGAGTATGTGTGTGTGTACACATACATTATATTTTTTTAAAAAATGCATAATGAGTTCGGACAGATAATTTCTGATTCAAATTTAGCAACACAGGGATTTTACTTAACTTCCCTGATTTTATATTGCTTATGCTGAAAGTCTTACTCTTTTTTTCTTTTCACTATGTCACCCTGGATAGAGTGCCGTGGTGCCATAGCTCACAGTGACCTCATTGATGTTAACACAATTTCTCTTTCACTTTCTCCTAAGTATTATTTAGAGCAACACACCAATGTTACTGCTAGCAATACAAGGATTAGAAGCCGTTTAAAACATTGTTCTGCTGTTCTTTTTCACCTTGCTCATATCCCCTTAGGGTTTTCCAAAACCTTATAATAATTCTCTTTTGTGGGGTTATTCTGCAAACTTGATACACAGCAAGGTTCACGGGACAAAAGCACAAGAATGGTGGACAGTTTCTATTCATATCTGAAAATTACATGTCCAACAAGCCCCACAGGGTTCTAAAGAGGTTCATTTATTTAATTTTCCTTTATATTTCCATGCGTTGTTTTTTTAATTTAATTTTGTTTTATAATTATTTAAAATGTTTACGTTTTTGCAAAGTCAAATCTGCAAATAAGATTCATTCATAGAGTCTGGCTTGTGATGGATGTGTTACTTAGTTCAATGTAAGCATTTCACATTGTATATCGAAGCAGTACCCTGAACTCCATAAATGTATCAATGTACAAAGTTATGATTTAATAGAAAATAATAA
Source organism: Galagoides demidoff (assembly GCA_963574575.1). NCBI lineage: Eukaryota > Metazoa > Chordata > Mammalia > Primates > Galagidae > Galagoides > Galagoides demidoff. Next base: position 4,552 of record CAUYQV010046255.1, read on the forward strand.
TAATAAAAAGAGTCTGCCTGGCTACTGTATTTATTCTTCTCCCCAGGGATGAAATTATGTTTAAAACAAAAATTGTTTTATTCGTTCTATTTTTTAAATATATAGGTGTGTGTTTGTTTTCTCCTCCTCTTTCTGGCATAACATGGTAGAAGGTTTTACACACTTTCCCCCAACCTGTTCTTAAGTACTTTACTTCTCAACTTTTCTTGGAAATTAGCAAGCTACCCCCTCAATATTTTTAATGGTTGTGTATCCCTAATGTGAGGGTAAATGCATGACAGTTGATTCAATTAGGCCCATGTCAATGGACACTTGGGTGGTTCCCAGTCTTTACAAATAGCACAGCTAGAAATGAGATTGCTTGGATAGAGAGTAAATGGGTAATTTGCTAATGTTGCAAAATTTCCCTTTATAGAAGTGGTACCATTTTGCATTCCTATCAGCATTTTATGAATTTTCCTTTTATTGTCACCTAAACTTTGTTCTTTGACTTTTAGTTGCTTGCCAATCTTCATAAGAAACAGTGTCTCAGTCGAGTTTGGGCCTCTAGTTTTTCTGTTTCATCATTTTTCTTTGGTATCACGTAAGTTAGGAAACGTCCCCCATCTTCTATTTTCTAGAAGAGTTTGTGGAGGATTGGTCTTTTTTTTTTTATTAGATCATAACTGTGTACATTACCGCATTTGTGGGGTACAATGTGCTGATTTTATACACAATTGGGAATGAGGATTGGTCTTAATTGTCCTTTGCAAGTTTGATGCTGTGAAGCCATCTGGGCTTGCAGTTTTCTTTGTGAGAAGTTTAAAATTAATAGTTCAATCTTTTTAATTTTGATAGGTCTTTTCAAATTTTCCTGTTGGTTCTTGAATCCATTTCAACAATTTCTGTCTTTTCAGGAAGATGTCCGTCTCATCCCAGTTTTCAGATTTGTTGGCATGAAGTTTGTTCATGACATTCCCTTTGTAAATTAAACTCAGATCTTATCAAACAATGACTCTATGAATGAAGAAGGCTGGAGGGTAATTTTAAATCTTTGGTGTTGTTATAAAAGATAATTATAAAAAGTATGCATGGATAACTAGATTAGGCAAAGACATAGAGGTTATCAATGCTTTTGATGACCATAAACTCTGCCTCTGTTTCTCCACTGACTGACAAGTGGGTTTTCCCATGTTGGGGAAAACAAGATCCTTGGGCATTTGGAACATGGGTCTGGGCAACTACCCTCTTTGTCTGAAAGGCAGAGGGTCTTCCTGGCGAACTTTAAGAGCTAAATTGGCTGAAATATGCTGACCACTCTCCAAAGGACTCCTGGCCTTATCAATAAGTTAATACTGGCCATAAGGACATTTTTACTAGAATATTTATTGTAGCTCAATTCCCAATTGCCAAGATGTGGAATTAACCCAAGCACCTATCAACCCATGAATGGATTAATAAGCTGTGGTATAGGTATACCATGGAGTACTATTCAGCCATAAAAAGATGCAGACTTTATATCTTTTGTACTAACCTGGATGGTGTTAAAGAATATTCCCCTTAGTAAAGTATCACAAGAATGGAAAAGCAAATATCCAATGTACTCAATACTAATATGAAGCCAGTAGATAAACAACTACATGCCCATATCAGAGAGAAACATAAATTCAAGGGGGAGGGAGGGAAAGAGAGGAGAGGGGGAATTGGTGTGCTCTCACCTATCAGGTACAATGGAGGGCTATGGCTCACCTCCTGGGTGAGGGACGCGACTACAACTCGGACTGTACCTAACAAACGCAAACAGTGTAACCTAATCATTTGTACCTTCACGTTCATCCAAAATTAGAAAATAAGTTAATATTGGCATCAGTCCTTTCACACCCTTCTCCACCCTCATGGCTCCAAGCAAAGGGGAGCTGGAGTCTCTAAGGTGCCCCTGCTGCTCCTCATTCTCCAATGGGGGACACAGGAGAGCCTACTATGGGGGCCCCTGGGAGCAGCTGAGCTGCACAGGACTCCCCATGTGATAATGAGAGCCTCCTTTTCACGTTTTCTCCTTTCTCATCTTTATTTTTTTGCCCCTGAGTGGGTGTGTGGCAATGTTGGTGGGTGATGTGGGTAAATAAACACGTGGGTTAAAAAAAATACTCTGCCAAGCACGCACTGCTTTTAATTTTCAGAATAATCTGTACAATGAAGATAAAACCAGTGACTCTGCGGTGGAGAGGATCCATTCTGTGGGAGCTCTGTTGCTGTCTCACAGTGACCCGGGCACTGTGAACCTGACACGGCCGCTTAGGTTGGTCCTGGCCCCGCTGTGAAGGAGCAGCTGGAGCTGCTCCAAGTTCCAAGGAGAGAGCATTATCCCAGCTCATTTTCCCTCTCACCAAATTCCTGACATCTCATTAATCTGACCCTTCACCAACCACTTGTAAGAAGCCGTGTGCGTCACGGTGCTAGAATCCAGGAGAGTCTGGCTGTGACATTCTGCCCTCTGGTGGGACCTAAAGGAGAACTTTCAAATTCTGAATGTTGTGGCTCAGGCTTCTTAACTCTTCACTCTGAGTGATGGCAAAGCTCCCAGAATGTGGGTCCAATTACATGGAAGTCAATTTGACCTTTTCTTTCTCCAAGATGTCTGTGTTCCTGAGCAGAAGTTTGGGCAGGAGCCGTGGCAAGAGATTATTTTGCCTTCATCTGACTTCCCAGCCGCTGACTGCATGAAAAGAATCGCTGGGGGGACAAAATGACGAGCGTGAGCCCCTGGGTCTTCTCACAGTCTGCACTGAAGGACGTCTCAGGGATCTGTGAAGGTTCAACACTGGCACCCCCTTTGTTATAGGTCCCAAGTTTTTATTTCATCTCATGTGTCATACCCCCGGGGGATGGGAGAGCTCACGCTAGTCTTGAAGACCATCTCTCTCCAGGCTTGTCTCGTACATATACTGCTTCATAGTTAACTAAAATCTGAATCTTACCCAATTAGTTCACAATAGCCCATCAAACAAAAAAAAAATGCACCCCAAAGATAAATTTAGGTGTATCCTATCAGTGTTGCTGTGTTGCCGGTACCGCATGCAGAAAACAGCCAGTACAAGCTTGCAAGGTGTGAGGCTCCCCACAGGTGCAGGAGAGACTCAAGTAACCTCTGCCGTGGCCTTTTATTGAAACGATATACAACAGGAGGCCGTGCATGAGGACCTGCGAGCTAAATGATCACTATGTGCTCTTTTCCCATGGGCTCCACTCCCACCCTGATGTACCACAAATGTTCAAAGTTCAATACCTGCTTGCTAATGAATGATGGATCTTATCTTGTTAGAGCACTCAGTTGCTTGAGGGCTTGTCTCCAGGCAATCTTCTGGTGAAAATCTTTTTGAAAAGTCAGAAACATAGGCTAAGGCAAGGCTGCTATGAAGAAATGTAACAGCCAGGCATGGTGGCTCACGCCTGTAATCCTAGCACTTTGGGAGGCTGAGGCGGGTGAATTAGTTGAGTTTAGGAGTTCAAGACCAGCGGGAGCAAGAGTGATATCCCTTCTCTTCTAAAAATAGAAAGAATAACTGAGTGTTGTGGCAGATGCTTGTAGTCTCAGATAAGTGGGAGGCTGAGGCAAGAGGATCACTTGAGCCCAAGAGTTTGAGGTTGCTGTGAGCTGTGATGATGCCATGGCACTCTACCCAGGGCAACAGAAAAAAGAAAAATAAATGTAACAAGAGTGAACACAAAGAGCTTTAGAGGACGTAGGGCAAGTTCTGGAAGATATGGGAGCAGCAGACGAGATTCTGGCATTCTGCTTTTTAAAGCATATTCTTTATTCCCTAGCTGATTCAGAAATGAGCAAACAGCAAACACCCTGGTTAAAGATTGTTAGCACTTAATCCCAGATTCTCCCTAGTTCTGATAAACTTCCACTTAGCAGAGATTTTGCCCTCCCATCATGCTCAGCTTCCTCCTTCCAAGGGGCCAATTAAAGTTTTTCTTAAGTGGCTGAGATGAAGAGGAGTCTTGTCTACTTTGAGGGGTCCCCTAACTCAGACAAGGTACCTCTTATAGTACTATGTCTACCCAGGAGAAACACTCTCTAAATTGGGCTCCTCAGAGCTTGGGCATTCTCAGAACTAAATTTGGGCAACTCTACACACTACAGTTTCCTCTTAGAGATTCACAATGCACATTGAGATACTAAAGGCTCTGATAAGTCCTGCAGTGAAGACACTTCTTTAGTTTCATGCAACCCAGCATTTCCCAAACTCATTTGCTCGTGGAATCCTCCTTTTCTTCTGAAATACTTCTCAATATTTCTCCTGTTCAAGGTGCCACTGGGAAAAGCTGGGTAACTTGGTGTTTAACCATCTGAGGTGCTGTTGACTGCTCTGTGCCTCCCTGAAGTCCCATTCAGAGATCTACAGAAGGTTCCTGACAGTCCCTATTGGGGGTTCCCTTGGCTTCCCAGAGACGAGATCATCTCCTACTGTGGGTTCTATCTGAATTGTTCGCTTTGCAAGACACTGTCACCCATCTGCTCCAGGTGGGGAACGGTAAATGACAGGGCAAGTCTCCCAGCTGAATCCTCAGGGAGAGGAAGGAGAGACAAACAACCATGCCTCCCAAGTCTGCCTTTTCTCTTAAACGAAATTAATTAACTCTTATTTAATTTTTTTATTGTGGTACAACATACATAACATAAAGTTTGCTATTTTTAGGTGTCTAGTTCAGTGCCATCTGGTACATTGACTTTGTTGAGCACGCATCACAACCATTTTCTCTAGAATGTTCTCCATCGTGCAAAACTGAGATTATATGTCCAGGGAACATTAACTCCTCCTCCCCCAGACCCTGTCAACCACTATCTGCCTTTTTTCTCTCCAAGTCTGACCACTCTAGGCACCTCCTGGAAGTGGCATCATACAGTGTTTGTCCTTTCATGACTGACATTTCACTCAGCATAATGCCTTCAAGCCTTATCCACATAGCAGGTGTCAGAACTTCCTTTCTTTTTAAAGGCTTTCTGGGGTTTGAATGATTTTGTCTCTTTGGAAACTCATGATGAAACTTAATACCCAATGCAATAGTGTTGGAAGGTGGGGCCTAGTGGGAGATATTTAGGTTACGAGGGCTTCGCGAATGGATGAATGCCCCTATAAAAAGGGCTGTGTCTCACTCTTTTCTGCTCTTCTGTCCTGTGAGGACAGGTTCATCCTCTCCCGAGGATGGGACACAGCAGTCAAGGCGTGCTTTTAGAAGCTGAGACTAGGCCCTCACCAGATACCAAACCTGCTGGCCCATGGATCTGGAAATTCCCAGCCTCTATAACTGTGAAAAAAAATTATATTCCTTATAAATTACTCAGTCTGTGGTGTTATGTTATAGCAGCACAAAATGGACCAAGACGAGGCTGACTGATATCTCATTGCACATACATTGTATGTACATGTGCGTGTAACACATTTTGTTTATCCACTCTAATGAACATTTTGGGTGTTTCCACCTGCTATCTTTTGTGAATAATACCACTGTGAACACTGGTGCACAGACGTTTGCTTAAGACCCTGCTTTCAATTATTTTGTGGAAATACTCAAAAGTGGAATGGCTGGATCATGTCATAATTCTGTTCAATGTTTTTAGAAACTGACATACAGTTTTCCTTAGTCTATTTTGCACTGCTGTAGTAGAATACCTGAGCCTGGGTAATTTATAAAGAACATAAAATGCATTTGGCTTAGAGTTCTGGACGCTGGGAAGCCAGAGATCGAGGGGCCACATCTGGTGAGGGTTTTCTTGCTGTGTGACAGAAGGCAGCACACGGTGAGAGAGACCAAGAGGGGGCCAAGCCGCTTCTGTAAGTGAAGAATCCAGTCCTGTGATGCTGGCATTAATCCTTTCCTTTTTATAACGGCTCTGCCCTAATCACCTCCTCTCTCTCATCTCTCAATACTGCTGCACATGGATTTGGGGATTCAAACCACAGCACTGTTTCCCCCTAGCAGCTGGACCATTTTATACTCATTCCTCCAGGGAGGCACAAAGATTCTAATTTCTCCACATCCACATTTGTTATTTTCTGTTTTTGTTTTCAGGTAATAGCCCATCTCATGGTTACAAAGTGGAAACTAACTCTGAACACCTAGGAAAGCATGAAGCAGGAAGCACTGTGATTATCTCCATTGTAAATATCAGTCACTCTGTGACTTACCAACTTGTTCAAGGTGTCCTGCCAGCTCCAGAATCTGAACTGGCACAGTCAGCCTCCAGGGCTGCACTCTCAGGAAATTTCCCTCACTGCCTCCGTGCTGGGCAGGCCAGCATTGTCCTCAGATTTAGTCCTGCTCTGTTCTGTCTGCCCCATACCTTTCTGGATAGACATGGAGCCCAAATTTGCCTATTGAGTATGTATTAAAATGATGGAGAAAGAAGTATTGATCCTCTTCTGTGCTGGAGACTTTTCTTCTTGATGTTGACTGAATCCACATGGTAAAGTCCTTGTGAGACTTTACTTTGAAGAGCTACTCTCTGGGAACAGGGTGGACAAACCATTTTGCATAGGAACTATAGCTCAGTTTGGGGTCATCTCAGCAACCTAGATAATCTCAAATATTTTCTCTTCTTTTTCCAGATGGACTCTCACTCTGTCACTCAGGCTGGAGTGCAGTGGCATGATCATAGATTTCTGTAGCCTCAAACTCCTGGGCTCATGTGATCCTCCTTCCTCAGCCTCCCAAGCTGCCACCACACCAAGATAATTTTTAATTTTCTTGTAGAGATGAGGTGTTGCTACAATACCCAGGCTGGTCTTGAACTCCTGGCTCAAGTAATCCTCTTGCCCCAACCTTCTAAACTCCTAGTAGGTGTGAGCCACAGTACCTAGCCTGGATAATCTCAACTCTTACAGTTGAATTAAAGTGATTCTAGACTGCTAATGTCTCAAAGTGAAAAAAATGAAAACCTGGCTCAAGCGGCTAGGGTGCCAGCCACATACACCAGAGCTGGTGGGTTCAAATCTAGCCCGGGTCTGCCAAACAACAATGACAACTACAACCAAAAAATAGCTGGGCACTGTGGCAGGTGCCTGTAGCCCCAGCTACTTGGGAGGCTGAGGCAAGAGAATCGCTTAAGCCCAGGAGTTTGAGGTTGTTGTGAGCTGTGATGTCACGGTACTCTACCAAGGGTGACATAATGAGACTCTGTCTCAAAAAAAAGAAAGAAAGAAAAGAAAACCATCTCTGGAAGAAGATTACATCATCCTAAACATCAAATTATTTCTACAAATAAATTTTCAATTACAATTTATGGTGTACAATTAAAGATAATCAGATACTTTGCGACACAGACAGCATGAAAAAGAACCAGCAGAAAAAACAAAAAAAGAAGGAAGGACCTCCAGGGGTTCCATATGTTGGAATTATCAGATTTAGACTTTAATGAAATGATATTCATGTTACCAAGGGTAGAGCAAATTTCAACATTTTTGCAGAAAGCTAAAAACTATAAAAAGTACCTAATGTCTTTGAAAAATAACCACCTAGAAATTGTATTTGTTTTTACTTATTTTTTTTTTTTTGAGACAGAGTCTTGTTATGTTGCCCTTGGTAGAGGGCTGTGGCATCAAAGCTCACAGCAACCTCAAACTCTTGGGCTAAAGCAATTCTCTTGCCTCAGCCTCCCAAGTAGCTAGAACTACAGGTGCCCCCCATGATGCCCGGCCATAAGCTAGAAATTGTAGAATTGAAGTAGTCAACAACTAAAGTTAAGGACCTATTGGATTAGATTAATAACATAGCAGACCAGCGGAAGAAAAAATTAGTGAATTGGAAGGGAAATTGGAGTAATTTCTTTGGAATGGAGTAGGAGAGAGAAAAGTAAGGAAACACAGCAGAGAAGGTATTAATAAAAGATATCAAGGATTCAAAAAGTTCTCACAATGTTATTTAGAATCCACCCCTAAATAGGGAGAAAATGGGATAGAATCTGAAAAGATAATGACTGAAAATTTTCCAAACCAATGAAAGATAGCAACCCAAAATTTAAGAATCCCAAGCAAAATAAAAAAGAAGGAATATACATCTAAAAAAACAACTGCTGAGAATTACAGGGAAAGGGGAAATGCCAAGAGCGTACAGAAGAAAAAGATCACCCTCAACAGAGCAGAGGGCTGCTAAAAAGACAGCTGACTTCTTGACAGAAACAGTTAAAACCAGAAGATAATGACATAATGTATTCAGAATGCTTAAATAAGACAATATCCAACCTAGAATTTTATGCCTAGCAAAAATATTCTTCCATGACAAAAGAGAAATGTAGACATTTTTAAGCAAAAGAAAATAACAGAGAGTTAATTCATAATAGACTTACATTGAAGATTTACAAAGGGCTGTCTGCAGATAGAAGTAAAACTCTTACAGATGAAAACTCTTACACAGCAAAAAGGAACAAAGAACTATGAAAATAGTGAGCTGTGTATACATCTAAATGGATCCCAACTATATGAAATCATAGCGATAGTATCTCGTGGGATTTAAAAGAGATGGATAATTAAACGAAAACTTCTAGCTTCTGCTTGGATGTCTTGAGAGAGAGCTTGGCAGTTATCACTTTCACTGTCCCAGCAAGATAATGCTGTTTAGATTCATCACAGCATTGAGATCATGGGCTAACTGACTCTGAAAATTAAGGAACAGGGCCTGTACATGTTAGGGGGGCAGCTCTCAGTAGCTGTGAAGGAAGATGAGACATCACAAGATGAAGAGGCGAAAACTGGGACCCTGGGTCACGCCTATAATCCCAGCACTCTGGGAGATGGGGGCAGGTGGATTGCTTGAGCTCAGGAATTTGAGACGAGTCTGAGCAAGAGGTGAGACCCGTCTCTACAAAAAATAGAAAAATTAGCTGGGCATTGTGGCGCATGCTTATAGTCCCAGCTACTGGGGAGGCTGAGGAAGCATTGTTTGAGCCCAAGAATTTAAGGTTGCCATGAACTGTGATGCCAGGGCACTCTACCCACGGTGACAGTGAAACTCTGTCTCAAAAAAAAAAAAGAAGAAGATGAAGAGGAGGAGGATGCGAAATTGTTCAGCACGCCTGGGAAGTGGTGTGTCTCTGGAAATGGTGGCGAAGTTCTGCAGAACAAAGTAAAACTGCTGCTGCTGAAGAAGACGATGGTGGTGACGATCGACGAGCTGATGATGCTGAGGACGAGAAGACGGAAGACCAACCTCCGGGGAAGAATCTACTTGAGATAGTCCAAACAAGGCACGAACATCCAGCCGGACGCAAAGACTCAAAACCATCCACGCCAACCTCGGAAAACCTCCTACAACACCAGAGGGACCTAGTTCTCTAGCAGACACGGGAACAAGGCGCAGGCAAGTGTAGAAAGAGTACAGTGATCAGACCTGGGCCTGGATAAATCAGGCACGGAGAAGGCAGAGAGGAAAAAGAGAGACAGATGTAGTCCCTGCTATCATCAACAATGCCGCTGGAGTCTTCTATTTCAGTCTCAATCCCCTGCCCCAATTTGCCGCCCACATCCCATTCCTGGTTCCACTCTTGACAGCACTTCCTTTTGACAACCTTGGCCTTTGCTTTCTGTTGTTTGTGAATTGTTTTATTCATCTTTGTATCATATCTCCTTAGCTCCTCAGCAAATATTTGAGAGAATCAAAAGTAAACAAATAAATCACCATGTCAGAATTTAAATTGTATAGAGATGCTCTAGATCAGTGATTTTTCAACTGGTGTCCCGTGGCACACTGGTGTGCTGTGAGAGGATCTTAGGTGTGCAAAAAATTTTTTAAAGATCATTCATTAAATTATCATTATTATTATTATTTTTTGAGACAAAGTTTCATTGTGTCACCCTCGGTAGAGTGCTATGGCATCATAGCTGACAGCAATCTCAAGCTCTTGGGCTTACATGATTCTCTTGGCTCAGCCTCCCGAGTAGCTGGGACTACAGGCGCTCACCACAACACCTGGCTATTTTTTGTTGCACTTGTCATTGTTGTTTAGCTGGCCTGGGCTGGGTTCGAATCCTCCAGCTTTCGGTTTCCACCGAAACCACCGTGCTACAGGCACCGAGCCATCATAAAATTATTTTTGAAAGAAGTTCAAAGCACAGTAAGTATATACTTTTCCTTACTCTTTTTTTAATCAACATAATTTAAGTGTGCAGTGGAAGTTTAACTATAGGTCCAAGGGTGCCGTGAGATATGAAAAAGGTTGAACAACACTGCTATAGATAAAAGGCCACAAATTCCATGCTTTATGTTAAAAAAAAAAACCCACAAAAGTCAACCATATTCTGTTTACAGAATACCAAGTTAAAATATGAAGATAGACCAAACTTAAAACTGAAAGCAAGGGAAAAGGTGTAACTAACCTAGAGCACCGCTGACTTCAAGGTAAAAAGAATGACTACGGTAAAGGAAGGGTACAAATTGGAAGAATGTAATGAACAAAACTGACCTAAGTTGCAAAACACCCAGGAAGATGCCTTCTGTGTGTGGAGACCTCCTGTGATCAATGCCCGTGCACATAGCACCTGGGGGCTCAGTGGGCGTTCCCATCTCTGCCTCCTCACCCCTATCTTTTCAGAATTTCTTAGGGTTAGAAGAAATGGACCTCACTGTGGGTCCATCTCCTGGGGGCTGGGAGGCAGGAGCTGATGCTGGCGGTGTAGGCAAGGTGAGGTGCCAGCAGGTTAACCAGATAAAAAATGATTTGATTTTCACAGGCATTTGCCTTGTGATTCTAACAATTGCAGCAAAGGTGCTTCATCTGCAGTTCTCAGATGAGGAAATAGGGGAGTCAAGCAATTTGCCCCATGGAGCTGGTGTGTGAAGACCCCAGGCAGAAGCCCTGGGTCTAGCCATTCCTCCTGGGTTTCTAGGTGATTCCCACCTTGGTGATTCCAGTAGAGAAGGGGCTGTTACAAAGCGTTTCTGTGGAGTCTCCTGAGATGCACCATCATTTGCGTGCATGTTTCTGATCTTTCCCATTTGGGGCCTCCTGTGGGTAGCTGCCGTTGGGTGCAATTCAGAGTGACAGAAGGCCTGTCCTGGGGCAGAAGGCCTTTAGTTTAACAGAAAAACATCTTAATGGCTGAATTTCTGCAGAAGGTAGGATTCTGAGGAGAAGGGTTCAGACTGGAGAATTTGGAACAACAACACAGTTCTACAAGAGAACAGAGGTGAAATGGGGTGCAAGTGGGAAGCTGGAGGGGGTGTCCAGGGCTCCATGGCAGGTGAGGGAGATGGTATGTTAATGTTTCATTTTTGTTCCATAATTTTTCTCAAACTTTCACTAAAATTTGGCTAAGGTCTGGTTTGGGGGTCACGAAGGGCTCAGTTTCATATGTGGCTAGGCCAGGGTGATTAGTGGTGATGGAGCTTGGGAAGGCCCTGGTCGGGGAGGGAATCAGAACTCACAAGAACAAGCAGGGTCTGTGGCACCAGATCGCCCAAGAATCCTCAGAGGTCATAGGTCCGCACAGGCCTCTCAGGAGATGAGGAATAAGGACATGGACCAATTTAGATTAAGTGTTAAAAGAAAATGAAGCTTGGCTTGTGGGGTCTATAAGTCCCCCTCTCTCCCCTTTCTCTAACTTGGTGATGAGGTGCCTTGGGCTCAGAGAGGCTGTGCTTGGCCAGCATCCCACAACTGCTCCATGGCAGAGCAAGGGCTGAAACCAGATCTTACTGCCCAGGCCCTCGTCTGTAGACCTGGCCTGTGCCTCCCCTCTCCACTCTGTCTACTGACAGTGTATCAACCAGAGTAGACAAGACAGAGGATGCCCCTCTCTCCATGAGTACCAGAGTGGGTCCATCAGGGTTGGTGACCATCACTGGGGGTGAGAGTCAACCTGCTGCCACCCAGGAGTGATATTTACAGTATTCAACAATCAAGATCAATGAATATTCAATAATTGTGGGACTGGGAGCTGTGGCTTACACCCATAATGCTAGCACTCTAGGAGATCAAGGATGCAGGATTGCTTGAGGTCAGGATTTGAGCTTAGCCTGAGCAAGAGCCAGATCTCTATCAAAAATAGAAAAAATTATCTGGGTGTGGTGGTGGGTGCCTGTAGTCTCAGCTACTTGGGAAGCTGAGGCAGGAGGATCATTGGAGCTTAGGAGTTTGAGGTTGCCGTGAGCTATGATAATGCCACTGTATACTGGCCAGGGCAACAGAGTAAAACTCTGTCAAAACAACAACAGCAAAACAAACAAACAAAAACCAACCACACACAATACACAATCTTGTGGAACCAGAACAGGAACTGTCATCTCCCTGTCTTGTCCTGGGCTGTCCCTGTCAGCCTCTATAGAGCTCTGGGCCCCTCCCACCCACCTTGGCCCACCCCCTTTCTCTTGTGGAACTGTATTGTCTGTCTTTGTTCTGAATTCTCCTCTCTGAGCCCTACTCTTTGGAACTCATGTACCACAAGGATGCTGGCAGCTGTCACCTGGCCGGCCCGGCTGTGCAGGTGCACCCCTGTGGCACACTCCCTGTTCCCTCAGTAGCTGAACTGCACAACCTCTGAGCCCCGGGATCTCAGTGAACTCGTATTTCAGGTGCTTAGACCCCTCCCTTTAACAGCTAGTGGAGGATGGCTTCTCTAGGGTGGGAGCCACACCCCACCCAAACCGCTTCCAGATAGGCACTGGGCTAAGACAAAAGACAGGGCTGGTTTCTAGACCTGTGCCTGGGCAGGCACATTGGACCCTGCCTACAGAAACCCTGCGTTTGGTTTTATACTCCGCTGTTGCTGTCTTGAAATTCTTAATATGTTTTTGTAAGGGGGACTAGCAGTTTTTATTTTGCAAAGGACCCAGCAAATTTTGTAGCCAATTCTGACAAAAGTCCCCACCTCCCAGCTTTAAACCAAGTTGTTGCATCCAGTGCTGAGGGCCACGAACAGCCTGGGTGGTGGCCTCCTCTGGAGCTTGGGGGAGGGGAAGAGAATGTCTCAGTCACAGAGAGAGGGTGGGGCTCAGCCTCAGATGGTGGAGTGCTGCATCTTGTCTGCACTGTGAACTGTGTGGGGGAGCCTGGGAGCTGTTCTGGAGGCTGGGCCTTGAGGCTGAGCCAGTCCAGACTGGGCTGGAGACCTCAACCCCAGTTGATGGTGCAAGTGTCTCAGCAACAGTGCCCAGCCTGGTGCTGCTGATTCCTGTCCTGCTAAGGGACCTGGGCAGCCTGGCTGTCTCCTCACTGGGTTATCTGATGGGACCCTGAAGGCCACTTTATTTGTCTTGCTGTTCTGTTGACAGCCCCACAGGCCCGCCGTGGGGTCTGCCCACTCAGCTCTCTGCTACCCCGACCTGGCTGCCTCTAGAACCAGCCTGATTTCCCCTGCAGTAGCTGCCAACTTTCTTAGAAATCAATGTAATTGCTGCTATCTCACTGTTAATATTTTTGACCTACAAAAATGGCTGTTGTAAATGGTTCACAATGATACCATTGGTTAGAACAGTCTTATAAAGGGGAGCTGAGGGGCACAAAGGAGTGAGGGGTGTGAGTGTTGAGGATAATCCCAGCGTACAGGTTTAGCCCAGATGTTGATGTCGGCTTCTGTGGTTACTCTGGGGATATGAGACGCCAGTGTGTGGCTTTCCTTCTGGCACAAAGTTTAAGAACACTGGAGAGAGATATAGCCCATTGTGGACAATGGCCATAGGTTCTGGCTGGCCACTTTGGCAGAAAAGAAATAACTTGTACATTCAACCAGTGGCCACCTCTGTCAGGGACACTGCAGGTCCTGTAAACTCTCTGAGGCTCAGTTTTCCCCCCTGTGATTTGGGAACCAAAGCACCCACCTCCTCCAAGTCATGGGCAGGGCTGGGTGTCAGCAGAGGTGCACTAACAGGTGGGGAGGGGTCAGGGCACCTCCATGCAGGTCAGGAAGTAGCCACTGTCCAGAGCTGCCTGGGAATCTGGACTCCTCTGGGACCACTGGACACATCTTCATGACCCAGCAACTGAAGGATTAATGCTGGACACATCTGGGACCTCCAGGGCCCTCTGCAGTGCCCTGCCTGACATCTGCCCTTTTTGTGTCTGCCCTGCTGTTTACAGGGTCGAGGAGAGAAGAAAATGAGATCAGGCACAGAGGAAGATGTGCAGACTAGTAGCCCCTCTGAGGAGTGGTTTCTCTTTCCAGAGTTTCAGTGATGCATGGTTAACTTTGGTCCAAAGATACTGAATGGAAAACTCCAAAAATAAACAAGCTATAAATTTTAAACTGTATGCTGGTGTGAATGGCAGGCTGGAATCCCTAGAAGTCCTCCTCTGTCCCTGTTGGGATGTGAATCCTCTCTTGGTCCAGCGTTTCCATGCTGTTTGTGCTGCCCTTGGTCACTGCAACCTGGCACAGGCATGTGTTCAAGTGACTCTTACCTCACTTAATCACGGCCCCAAAGCGCAAGGGCAATTCAGACAGGCCAAAGAGAAAAGTGAAGTGATTCTTTTAAGCGAAAAGATCAAAGTTCTCAACTTACACAAAGAAAAGAAGTCTATGCTCTGCTTGTTCAGATGTATGGTCAGAGCAAATCTTCTGGCCAAGGTAAGTGTTTAGTTAGGTGGACGAGGCTTACATCTGTGGGAGGAAGATGGGAACAGAACCCTGGTCCCAGGCACCCACTGCGGGGCTGGAAAGGCAACCCCTCTGGACAAGGAGGGCCTCCTGTAAGGGCAGTAAGCCCACCCTGTGGGCTGATTACTGGTGAGTCTCCAGTGGTCAAGGAGAGGTCTGGGGAGATAGTGGGAACCCAAGGGAGATGGCAGTGGGGGAGCAGTGAGGGGATGGCTTGGAGCAGCAGTTCTCAACCTGTGGGTCGTGACATTAGGAAGGTTGAGAACCATTGGCTTGGAGGGTGAGGGCATGAGGACTCTGGCTGTTTTCACACCTCTAACCCTAGGATGGGTCCTATCCCCCTCCTGCCCTCTCCTTGGACTCTCCATGAGTTCAGTTCCTGCCCCTTTCGTTATTTTCCTTACACACTAAGATGATGGCTTGGTTAAAACGTAAATTGCTGAAATGACTCCTGGCTCCCAGAAGAACCAAAGTGGTGCTCTTGGCTGGGCTTAGCAGCTGGGCCTGCTTTCCCAGGATCAAGGTTTTATCCACAGCCATTAATCACATGAAAGCAGATATTAAGGAGCATTAGCTCCAGCCAGCTGCCGCCTCACGTCCTGGGCCATTACGTGGATTACCCTGCGTGGTGCCTGCCCAGCACCCGCAGGCCTGGGATTGTGGAGCTGACTCGCAGCTGGACACAAGCTCTGCCTCCCCTGGTTCCACTATGGTCCCAGAAATGGCTCCTGTTCCTTTGACTTCCTGGCCGAGGGGCATCTTTTTCCACGGCCCAGCTCCCGTGAGCGTATCCTCAGGAGGGGTGTGTGGGGGAGAATCATTCCCATCTGCACGGGGCAAGCAAGGGATGCGCTCTCTGCCTGAGTGGCAGGGGCTCTGCTGGGGTGGCCATGAACATGCTGGCCCTTTCCCAGTATCTCCCGGAGGATGGGAGGTGAGCGGGCGGGGCTGCAATGCTTGCTCAGTCTGGGCCTGGGCTCCATGAGGTCCCCAGGAGCTAAGACAGGGGCTCCACATGTCCTGTATCTGCCCTATCCGTCCCCACCCTGCCATGTGTGCCATCTGAACAGTGGGACTATTGTCCTTCACCACAAAATACATGTGGTATTTTAAAATTAGAAGGCATTTGTGTAGCACTTGACTGTTCAAAGATTTCTTCCAAGCCTGGAGAATGTCTGTCTTTATGGCTAATCCAGTCTTTGCCTTCCACCAGGTAACTGATCTGCTGTCCTCACAGGTGGGTTAGGCTGCTTCCGAAGCAGGCAACGTTGCCATGGTGACCATTTGCTCAACTTCCTTAAAAAAAAAAAAACGATCCCAAGTCTTGGTTTCTCCTGACAAGCCCTCTTTTACTGTTGAGCCAGTAAACTTCATCATAGGTCAAAGGCAATCACAGCAAAGTTCTGTCCAGTGACCCCAGAGCCTGAGCGCTGCCCCGCCCATCTCAGTGCTTCCCTCCCCTCTCCACTCTCTCCAGACTCACTCCTGCTCACAGGCCTTTGCACTGGCCGTTCCGCCTGTGCAGATGCCCTTCCTGCAGCTGTGTGCGTGGCCCCTCACTCAGGTCTTCAGGCCTCTGCTCAGTGCAGTCTCCCTGATGTTGGGGCCTCTTCTGGTGCTCTGCTTTTCTCCTTAACACCTGCTCATCATCTGGCTGATCCTAATGAGATGTCTGCCCCTCAAAGCTGTTGCTTTGAGATTTGTCGGGTCATATAAGAATTATAGAAGGCCATCATTGTCTTGGGCTAAGCTTCTGCACTAAAGTCAAAATGAAGTCTCCGGTGCTCACGTCCCACGTCACCAAGCTAGAGCTAAGTTGCTGTCTGGCCTTCCAAGACAAGAGGAGAGAGACATGACAGCCTCTTGGACCAAACGGGCCGGTTTCCATCTTCTGTTAATCCCTCTCTTTTAATCCTTAACCTGAAGTAACTTGATGTTAACCAATCAGTGAGTTTCTATTTTTCTGTCTCCCTGTCCCCTCAAAACAAGGAAGGTAGCTTAGGAAGGGCCAATCTGTTTTTTGTTCATTTCTGCTTTTTTCAGTTGTTTTTCTGTCTATGAAGCCAACTCCTCTGCTCAACTCATTGGAGCACGTATTCTTTTTTATGGAATGAAGTATCATTCAATTCTAGAATTGTAGATAAAGCCACTTGAGATCTTTAAACAAAATTTGTTGTAATTTTGTCTGGTGACAGATCTGGCAACCAATGGAGGGAACTGAAGGAGGCCGTGCCAACCCTGAGGCCCTTTGCAGGACACAGGAAAGGCTCTGTCTTTCTCAAGGAGCTTCGAGATTGTGACTAACTCTCTCTCAGGTCTGAGATTTGCTCTCTTTTGCGTGGGAACTCCCTGATATTTTTGGCTTTGGAGGCACCAAGGTTAGTTTGTGGTGCGGTAACGTATGTGACCTTCTGGTTTGCAATGACTCACAAGTCGCTGGCAGCAAAAGCTGCAGTGTTTGAGGTACCTGATGCCAGTTGCAGTGGGGGTCATTACTGCAAGGGCCTCTTTACTTCTTCTCTTTTATTTGTTGAGATCTCGGAGCCAAAGTCATCTCCAGCTCTGAGAGACCCAGGATTCAAAATAAAAATAGGACCTCTCATTTCTAAAAGTCTGAGCACTCTGCCATCTGCTATGCTTGCTTTTTTTGTGTATAAGAATGAGGGCCCCAAAGCTGCAAATATATACACAAGAGGAAAAATCTTACTAAATATAATCAGAATTATAATGGACATTATGCAGAATGTTCCAGATGAACAAGACTGTTTAAGAAATATACATGGAAAAAAAAAAGAAATACACATGAATCTCAAGGTTCTAGAATTAGGGAGAGAACAGGATTATTATTCTAATTAGCATCCAGAAGCCTCAAGTGTTACTGGAAAAGAGGTCCTGCCACCTGCCACTGGCAGCCAATATACGGGGATAAGGATAGGTCCACAAACTTTGTTTGTCAAAAGGCCAGAGATTTTGGAGAACAGTGAGAGTAGCTTCTCCAAGACTATTCCATTCTTCCAGTTCCAAAACCACAGTTTTATACATAAAAGTTAAAAGCAAGAACCACACTAACCCTTATCTTAAACAATAATAGTTAACTCTTACCTTAAACAAGAGTAATCACCATAAACCATGATAAACAATAATTGACCTAACTTATGACCCAAAACAACATTTCTAATTCAAAAGTTAATCTCTTGAGTCAATCTCCCTAAACTACTCAAATACACACCTTCAGGTTAAAGCTGAATTTATAAAACAACAAGAATGGGAAACAGAAGGTGAAGGTCCGTCAGGACGAAACCCACCAGCCCAGCTGTGTCATCTTGGCCCCAGCCTGACTGACTCCATCTTATTCTTACTACATACACTCTTAGAAAGAAACAACAGAATCCTAAAATTTCTTTTCAAAAAATATTCATTGTAAAGACCTAATGAAAAGCTATGAGGGCAAGGTGTCACCACAGACGTGCCTGCTGCTTCCCTCTGTCCCACTCCTGACCCACCTCTGTCTGAACTGCCTATCTTCTCTGGAAAAAAAAAGAAAAAAACAAACAAACAAAAAACAGCCAAGGAAACAAAAACAGTGAAACAGTTTGCTTATAAGATAAAACCATCCGAAAATTTAGGAAATAATCCCTGAGTTGACCTATACTCTTTGGATGAAAATAGAGCTCAGAACTATGGTTAAAATATTTCTTAAACCTAAGGAAGATCTTCCAAAGTTTTCTGTCAGATTCAGGATCTTAAATGGAACTTATGACCTCAGGACACCTGATCTCTGCTACCTAGGAAACATGTTGGCAGAAGTGGGGAGGCTCAAAAATGGATGAAGGAGGCAGAATGGTGGCAAGCCCCACCCGGCCACTTACATGGCCAGGGAATGCCCCCCAAATTGCAAACGACCTTTGGAAGGCAGTTCCCCAAGCATTTTGGCTTCATGGCCGCCAGTAACCTAGAATGGCTTTGGGGCTCCTTCAAGGGTGCTTCTTCAAGCAACTCTTAAAAGAACAATTTAAAAAGTATGGTTGCTATTGGTACAGACCACTAGGACAGTGGAAAAGGGACTGCCCCCCAAAATTTGAGGGAAATATCTAAACACAGACTGCTCCCTTTCTGATAATCTCCTGACAAGGTTAACTGCCAGGACAGACAGGCTGTGGAGAAAGATCTGGTAAGTTACTATCAGCTGTCAGACACCAGAGCCACTCTTTCTATGATAAATCCCACTCTTAGTAATCAACCTATCCCCCAGAACTCAGTATCAAATTGAGTTCTATTCATGAGTCCAGGTGTAGAAAATGACTTCTTCATTCTATTTATTAAAGAGCTCTACTCTGAAGTCGGCTATCTAATTAAGAAACAAGTGATCTTGAAAAGACTGTATGTCAATTAAATGCCAAAACACCAATTGTTGGCATTTAGAGGCCTATTTTGAAACCCTTTGTAAAAGAAATTTACATCTATAAAGGAAATCTCTATTTGTAAGGTCTCCCTCTCTGTACCTACACCACTGGTAACTTTTATGATGAAAAAGTCACTTGCTTAAAAGTGACATAACAACAGGCACACAGCCTACAGACACATGAAAAATTGCTCATCATCCTTAATTATCAGAGAAATGCAAATCAAAACCACTTTGAGATATCATCTGACTCTAGTAAGAGTAGTCCACATAACAAAAATCCCCAAACTACAGATGTTGGCATGGATGTGGAGAAAAGGGAACACTTCTGCACTGCTGGTGAGAATTCAAGCTAATACATTCCTTTTGGAAAGTAGAACACTCAGGGATCTAAAAGTAGACCTGCCATCAGACCCAGCAATTCCTGTATTAGGTGTATATCCAAAAGACCAAAATCACTTGACAGCAAAGATACTTGCACCAGATTGTTCATTGCAGCTCAGTTCATAATTGCCAAGTCATGGAAGAAGCCCAGGTGCCTTCAACCCATGAATGGATTAATAAATTGTGGCATATGTACACCATGGAATATTATGCAGCCTTAAAAAAGATGGAAACTTTACCTCTTTTATGTTTACATGGAGCTGGAACATATTCTTCTTAGTAAAGTATCTCAAGAATGGAAGAAAAAGTATCCAGTGTACTCAATACTATTATGAAACCAATTTATAATCACTCGCACTTTCATAAGAAAGATAAATCACAAATATAGCCCAAGATGAAGGAGGGAAGAGGAGGGGGATAAAAGGGGAGGGGAGAGATTCTATGGAAGGAGGGTAAATGGTGGCACCATTCCTATGGTTCATATTGCAAAGGTACATGTCAAATCTATTATGTATAGAGTATAAATGTCTTGACACAATAATTAAGGAAATGAGGTTAAGATTATATTAACTAGTTTGATGTAAGCATTCCTAAAATTGTATATAAAATCAGCACAATTTACCCCCCCAAAAATTTAACCCGAAAAAGGTTACATAACAAACATTAACTTGGTTTAATGTGCTTGTCCTGGTCATTTTGTCTTAACTAAACCTTCATCTGTGATCATTTTTGTCTTGGCAAATAAAGGTGTTTGGCTCTAAGTTCTGTGCCTTTGAAATGTAAATTTTCTACCTGTTTCACCCACGTCTTACCTTTGGAAGTATGAATTTGGGGTCCCCTAGCTAACAATTTATTTAGGGCAACTGAGCATGTAATCAAGCAGATCGATAGTCTAAAGGGTAGAGAGAAATTGATTGAAAATTGACAGATGAAGAACCTTATAACAGTTATAAGATCTGCTTCTGTGTGACTGTATCTATATGTTTATGTGTGTTGTGAATAATGATGAATAATGATACTTCTCTACTGAAATATATGAAAGAGCTCCGATTAATAGGCTTTAAGAAAAAGTAAGCACTTATCAGAAACATAGAAACCGCTCTGGGCCATCATGCTATCTTTCTAGAAATCTCGGTGCCATGAGAGCCAAGTGGAAGAGGAAGTGAATGTGTAGGCTGAACCTCAAAAGGAGAAAGATGAGAGAGTCCATGCAAACCACCTGGACGTGAAGGTCACAAGGGCAGAAAACGTGGACTGCCAAGGTGGAGGACACTGGCACAAGCTGTTGGACTCTGTGCTGCTGGCTGGAACTTGACTCTCGTGGATCCAGAACTTCATTACCATCCATTCACCAAGATCACCTCTGAGGGACCCATCTTGCTCATACCGCAGTAGTCCCTACTGCTTCTTTTCCTGGACTTGACATTCAACACCAGCTCTGTTCTCAGTTAGGGCCCAGTGTAACAAGTATACAACAAATCATATCTTTTGCTATTTCAGCTGAAAAATCAAATCTTTAAAAAGAGAGACAAACTTAAATGTCTTCTTGCTCATGTGACATGGGTAAATCTCTGGTAAATGAGATTAGATATTGTATCTTTTGATTAGCAAAATACCTACATCAGGGTTCTTGCTTAGGTGGCAACTGCCTAACATTTGTGTGCTGTAGAAATGGTCCACAGACGAATGACTTGAGCTGAGGGCGAGCTTTGTTTAATAGCAATGCAGGCACAACTGTCATGAATGAGTCAGTTAGGTGGATACAAGTAGATAGTTTCAAAATTCTTTTTCAATAACTTAATCAAGTCATGCGATTGAGTAGTAGATGTTTATGAAATGTTTAAGCCATTCCTAAGTTAAAATACTGAAACGTTAATTGCTGAACATAAGTTTAAAGTACATGTACTTTGTGCCATAGTTTGGACATTTGGCCTCCAAACCTCAAGTGGGAATGTGATTCCCAATGTTGAGCCAGAGGCCTGATGGAAAGTGTTTGGGTCCTGGGGATGAATTCTCGAGTGGGTTCTCATGAGAGGTCCCTGCAGAGCTGGTTGCTAAGGAAGCCCTTGGCCCTTTTCCCCTCTCCCTTCCTCCTCTCTCATCGCCCATGTCATCTGCACTCATCAGCTCCCTTCACCGTCTGCCATGAGTGAAGCTGGCTGAAGCCTCCACAGAAGCAGATGCTGGCTCCATGCTTTTTGTACAGTCTAGAGAACCACAAGCCAGATAAATTCAGGCCTTCCTATACTACAGCACTACCTGGGCTAAGATAAATTCAGGTGTTTCTATACGGCAGCCCTACCTGGGCTAAGATACTCTTCTGTCTTGTTTTTATGTGGTATAGAGAAGCTAGATATATTTGGGTCTTTTAGTAAACATAATGAAATTGTTCTATGAGGAAACACATGTTTCTCAACATTGTAATATATATTTATAAAATATTGACATATGACAAAATTGCTTACTTCCTAAGTTTTTGCTGGATATTAAGGTTGTTAAGAGTTAACAATTCTTATTAATACTTGTAATTACACATGCAGAGTATGCAAAAATAGTAAGATATGGTTTTGGTGAGAAAAATTATAAAAGGATATGAGGATATATTTTTGTCAAAAAAATATTAATTTAATCTAATTTAGGGGTTATTTAAAAGTTGTTTCAAAATATGAATTTAGGAAGAAAATAAAAATTAAGCAGAAAGAAATCAGTAAGTTGGAGAAAGATATGCAAAAAAGTGATAAGTATAAGAATGCATTTTTGATCAGAAAAAAAGAAAAGAAAAAGAGTAATTTTTTTTTTCTAAAAGAGAGAATTTTGTGTGGTCAAAATGACAAGAAAAAAAAAGGCAGATATGTTTGTTGTTAGGTAGAATGGTTGGTTGTTCCAAAATGAAGAAGGAAATACAGGACAAAACCAGTGGTTTAGACAAGTTGTAGAAGGTTTGTGGACGAGAACCCTCATGTGTGACCAAACTGGTTGAAATCAGAAGAGAACTATTTACAGATTTTTCTAAAAAATAAACTTTGACCTCAAAAGTACACTGATCCAAAACTGAACTTTAGTTTCTTGTGGTAAATCAACAAGGTTTTCTTAAAGTATTGATGGGCTTTTAGTAAAATATTGTGAGACATTTTAAATAATCAGTGTAGGATTGGTCAAAATAATTCCCTATGTCTCATATTTTCTTTATTTGGTTGTTGATTATTTAGGAAAATTGAAACTCCTTTGTATTAAACAGCTAAGCTTTTTCACAACTAAGTAGCTTTTTGCATTTGCCTTTGAAGCCTTTTAAGTATTGATCTGATTAAATGAATGACTGCTATTTCACAGTGACCTATAATCCTGTCTTTGATTGTTTTGAACCTTTGTTTTTCACAAACTTCCCCAAATCAAATTAAAGATTAAGTCTTTTTGACCTCAAGCTACCTTTTGGACATTACAGAAGAGCCCCTGGAAGTTCAATGGACAAATATTAAACCAATTTGGCTTATTTGCTATGTTAAATTACACAGGAAACATTGTCAAATAAGAAATGATGTTTAACTTTTTGTGAGTTATATTTGTACACGTTATTAATATGTGTTCTAAAATTATATGAGATTTCTAGAAATCTGATGCATCAGTCATAGTTTTGGTTATTATGTTTAAAATTTTGTACAGTGCAGAAATAACCAAATTTCTTGGCTGTTGCATCATTATTGTAATGAACTCTAATCAGTTTTGAACATGGCCAATTAATACCTTGTTGCCCACAGTTCATGGCCTTATTCGTATGCCTTTCTGAAAGCTTTTTGTAAGCAACTGTAATTCTAAAGCATTGCATCTTTAGAAAGTCTCATAGAATGGAAAGAACTCTGAAAAGTACAGGTTTCTGATAATTTGAGGTACCACTGGATTGAATAAGAATTTCTAGAACTCTAATGAAGAAACTGATGGGTTTGTGAAACTGCTAAAATCAAACAGAGCAAGAATTACTAATAATTACATGAAACTGAATGAACTGATAAAGAATCATTATGAGTTTTTACAGCTTTTTACTTTGAAACATTGCTAATCACTTGATGTTTTGTTGTTTTGCTTTCCAGATTTAAGCAGACTTTTTTTCTTTTAAGCTATCTATGGCTTACAGCAATTAGGTAAAACATACTTTTAGAAACAAAAATTAATATGTTTGCTTTTCCTCCCTAAATTATGCCTCCAAAATTCAGAAACTCTTTGTGAATATTCTTATTTTTATGGCAATATTGTTATTTGCATAATTAATAATTTATTCCTATTACAAAAGGATGCAATTGGAAACACTGATTATTTTACCAAGGCTTTGACTGGAATGTCACATTTGAGAATGTGTATAGAAGGCTAGGCTTCACGGGTCCATAGCCTTACAGCGAGTGAGTCAAAGTTGTCCCTTCCTGGCAGGCTCAGGACCCTCAAGAGATTAGAAACTTAGGCCGGGCGCGGAGGCTCACATCTGTAATCCCAACACTCTGGGAGGCTGAGGTGGGAGGATTGTTTGAGCTCAGTAGTTCGAGACCATGCTGAGAAAGAGCAACCCCCCCTTCTCTACTAAAACTAGAAAAATTAACTGGACAGTGGTGGGCACCTGCAGTCCCAGCTACTTGAGAGGCTAATCACTTGAGCCCAAGAGTTTGAGGTTGCTGTGAGCTAGGCTGACTCCACAGCACTCTAGCCTTGGACAACAGAGTGAGACTCTGTCTCAAAACAAACAAACAAACAACCCTCCCCAACCCCAAAAGAAAAAATACAAAAAAACCGGATATTAGAAACTTTAGGCAAAATTTGATGCCTGCCTTGGTTTAGCTTCCTAGTATTGAGATTTTTAAAAGTCCAAACTGAGATTCTTTGTCAAAATTTCTAGCCATGCAAATTTTAAGAAAGCCTGTGTGTTTATTCTTGCTATTCCTACGTAAATAATCAGGCCCTGTTCACCGAGACTAAACTTATTTTGCAAACAAATAAGTCTCATGTTTATTTTCTTTGGCA
This sequence comes from Galagoides demidoff, assembly GCA_963574575.1. Lineage (NCBI taxonomy): Eukaryota > Metazoa > Chordata > Mammalia > Primates > Galagidae > Galagoides > Galagoides demidoff. Next base: position 28,915 of record CAUYQV010046255.1, read on the forward strand.
TACATAGGGGTGACTCTAGAGAGAAAAGTTATGTCTTAGAAGAAAACTATGGTACACCTATTATTGAATTGTAATCCTGTTCATTGTTCTAGACTACACTGGATTCTTTCTTTTTTTTTTAAATTTTTTTTCTTTTAAAGAGACAGGGTCTCACTATGTTGCCCAGGCTGGAGTACAGTGGCTATTCACAGGCACGATCCCACTACTGATCAGCACAGGAGCTTTGACCTGCTCCATTTCCGACCTGGGCCAGTTCACCCCTCCTTAGGCAACGTGGTGGTCCCCTGCTCCCAGGAGGTCACCATATTGATGCTGAACTTAGTGTGGACACCCGATTGGCATAGCACATTAAAGCCCAGAACTCCTGAACTCAAGTGATCCTCCCGTCTCAGCCTCCAGAATAGCTGGGACTACAGGCACCTGCCACGGCGCCTGGCTACACTGGATTCTGAACTCTGCTCATTTTCTCCAGTATCTGACTAAGAACAAAATTTGAAGTTCATAAACTTCTTTTATGAAGTCCCATAAACAGAAGCTGAACAACCAGATATAAATTTCAAGAGACAAATCTCGTGCCTGATGCTTGGGTCCCACAGAAGTCACCAGAATGTCCAAAGCCACAATTTAGGGTTGTTCAAACTGCAAAGCAGGGGAGAAGTTGCCCACCCTGCTGTGGATGGCTTTTTTTTACCCAAGATGTTGGAACACGACTCCCTATCATTGAAAGACTCCTGCGCTCTTATTTTTCCTCATTTATGCCTACCTCTTTCTTGACAGGTAACAGCGTTGTCAGAATTTCGCAGTCAGTCGCTCCCGTGGGTAACTCGAAAGAACCTTGCATCTGTCGTGTCAAACCCAGGTAGTTGCAGGACCTAAGACATCCTTTAGTCCTCCTCGTGGTGACTTTAGCAACATCCCTAACACACTGTGTGTTCAAATCTAACTTTTATAGAGTTAGCACTCTCTTCTTTAATTGAACCCATCCCCATGATGCCAGATGACAGCACTGGTCCCTATCAACCAGACAGGGAGTGGCCTGTCCAGCTGCTGACGCTTCTTGTTGCTATACATACACACAACAGGTACTGCAGAGACGTAGGTGGGAGACATTAATAAACAAGCTGCTTAAAATGGGAAGATTCCTCATCTAGCTTACTCTGTGATGGCTTGACTCTCATTGGTTTGGTTCATGGGGTCCCCGGCTATGGAGCAACCCTGGTGTTATCCTCCCAATGGGGGCGTTTCCCTGCTGCCCTGTATCCTCTCAAAAAATTATAACGGTCTGCATGCAGCCATCCGTCATATGTCCAGGGGTCTCTTTTCAGCTAGAATGACAAAAATTGAAGAAAAGCAAGATCATAAGGACACCATAACCTTTAAATAATGTGTTGAGACCAAAACCCAGAGTGATAGTAACTGAGAGTCACACTAATGCCATTAGCTTTGGTCACACTCCTGCCCAGGTGAAAACATGATCAAAAGAGGGGAAATGTGAACTAAAAATTATAAGAGGTCATTATTTTGTACTAAGCTCCTGCACTAGGCTTCAAGAGACCAGAATAAAAATCGAAATGGAGAGATGGATGGGTGGAGGGAGGGTGATTGGAGGGATCACCTCTATGGCTTATCTTACAAGGGTACAAGTGAATGTTTCTAAAAGTAGAATATAAACGTCTTAACACAATAACTAAGAAAACTGACATGAAGTCTATGCTAACCAGTTTGATGAAAATATTTCAAATTGTATATGAAAACACCATACTGTACCCCATGATTGCATTAATGTACACAGCTATCATTTAATTAAAAAAAAAGTGAAAAAAAATTGAAATGGAGTCACCACACTAAAGTTCCACATCACCAAACCCGAAACGAAGCTGTTTTCTGACCTTCCAAGAAATGAACAGAGTGACATAACAGACTAATTTACCCAACAGGCCAGTTTCAATCTTCAATCAACATGGTAATAAATTCTCTCTGTTTTAATCCTTAACCCGACCAAATATAACTTAACTGATATTTAACCAGTCAGTTTTCTATTTTTCTGTCTTCCTCCCGCCTTGTAATAGAAAAGTAACTTTGGAATGGCTAATCCATTTTGCTTATTAGTTTCGGCTTTCTTCTACCATTTTTCTGTCTATAAAGCTGAGTTTCTCAGCTCAACTCTTTAAAACACTTTTGCTTTTCTTTATGGAATGAAGTATCGCTCAATTCTAGAATCCCAAATAAAGCCACTTGAGATCTTTAAGTTAATTTGTTGTGATTTTGTCTTTTGGCATTCATGGCTAGGTCCTCAGCTCCAAAAACACTGCCTGGCACGCAAGAGCTATGTGCTTGTTAATTTTATCTTTATTAAAATGCCCTGGTGGGTTTACAGAGAAAAATGACAAAGAACCATGCTGAGTTTCCATAAACATCTTACGAGCTAATAATGGGATTTTGTTTGCCTTTCAGATGGTGTTTTAAAAATTAAATCCATGACTTGTTACGAGGATATTTTTAAGTGGCATAATGTATGTAGAAAACAAGGGAATTTCCAGTGACAAGGGACACATAAAGCCATCCTCTCTTCATCTACTGAAGAGGAGACTGAGGGGCAGAGAGGTTGGCGTCTGCAGCCACAGAGCTGAACTGGGGTTTGGACTGGGGATTCCCAGGAGCTCTTTCCATCACTCCAAGTTTATTTTCAGATTAGCTGCTTGTGCAGTTCCCAAGCTGAGAATGGAGGTGTGAGTGAGCCCCCTGCCTGGGCGATACTTGGCCCACTGTCAGACCAGATGGTACTGCCCAGGGTAACTCAGGTCTTCTGGACGTTCGTTCACCTGCATTCGTTTGAGGGATTGTCTTCAAAGATGCAAATGAACTGATGTGGGGAAAATTGTGACTTTCCTTAGCAGAGGAGATACTCCTGGGCGTGGAGCTGCTTGGAAAGGGGGCAGGAGAGAGGGCCCAGAGATGCCAGGGAGGTGGATGGCTGCTCAGTGGCCTTCCAGGGATGGTGGGCCTGGCTCGTAACTTCTGATATGCTGAGAGCTGACATCTTGTCTGGGACCAATAAAAAAATGTCAGTGGTGGCTGAGAAGAGAAAGGCCAAAGAAGGACAACAGGGAGGGACAGAGATTGCCAGGTGTGTCTCCTATGTCCTCCCTCAGTTTTCTCCCAAGAACTTCACAATTAGGTGTCCTTGGAGGAAAGGAGATTCCCCAGTCTTACGGCAAAGGTCTAACAAAGGGCAAAGCCAACTTTGCTGGTGCAAAAATCCTTAAAGGGAATGGCTCTGAATGGCAGGGGCATGGACAGCAGGGGCTTTAATGAGCAGGGGCTGAGCAATGAGGTCACACTCACACACCCTCCAGTTCCGGTGGGGTGCTGGGGGCCTTTGGGTGGCCCAGCACTGACACGCTGCACCCTGCGTGGCGTAGGAGAACACTAGGAGAGATGGCTCCATCCTGGGTGTGGAAATCAAAGTCCAAACAGTGAACATCATGCTGGAATCGAATTAGTCAGCTGTGAGGGTGTGAATTTCAATGGAGCTTCAAGTCCCCCTCAGCGGAGGAGTGGCTTTGTTCTGTGAAATGATGGAAGGTAAACTCTTCAGGGAAAGCTCCCACGCCTCACCAGGGGGAAGGAAAAGACAAAAGAGCAGCTAGAGCTCTCAGCACGAGGCAGTTCCAGAAGCCTTCCACAGATGAGAGCGCTCCTGGGCCTGATGCTGGGGGAGGATCAGAGGGGCGCTGAGCACGTTCCTTCCCCGAGCAAACATGTTTTGTCCTCCCTGGAAACCCGTGAGGAGCAAGAGATGGCTTTCTGGTTTTCACAGCCCCAGCGTGGTCTCAGTTCTGTCCCTGTCTGTAAGACAACTGACTGGTCTGACGGTCTGCAAGGCTTGCTGGGTGCCAGCAGTGGGGGCCAGTGCTGGGGTCTCCTGCCTCCCTCCCTGCAGTCCTGGGTGGAAGGGTGACCCCCTCAGGTCTGAGAGTGGCTGGACCCTTGATGTGAAAATGGTCCTAATTGGAATGCCACAGCTAACCTGAGTCAGCCAAGGTGGAAGACACTGGACCGGCCTGACGGCCAGTGTCACAGTTCTGCCTGGGGTAGGGGGAGTGCAGTGTGCTGTAGGCAGGTGCCAGCGCTGGGCAGACCCTGAAATGGCTCCTGAAAGGGGAAGGAAGGGTGGAGCCAGCAGAAAGACCCTCTGTCAGAGGCTCTGGCCCAGTCTGGAGGATATGGAAGCATCTAGAGTGTAGGCTACATGGGGTGCAACTGGGAGTCCTGGGTGCTTGAGATACCCTGGGCTCCTTTGGCCAGAGGGAGACCTGAGGCCCTGTTTGCTTAGGGTGAGGGTGGGTGGGAGAAGGTGGATTTTAGAAGCCCCTGCCAGCCACAGGAGGTTATCCTGGCCTTTGAGGTGCCGCCTCTAACTATATCCCCAAGAACACAAACATCTCAGCTCAAATGACGGGCAGGTGCATTCTGTGGCTATTTTTTAAAAACCATGTTTTTCAAGTATTTCAGCAATCACACACTGGCTCTGTTTAAGATAGTATGCCGGGAACCACTGTTGTCCTCAGCAGCCTCTGAGGGTGGAGGGGGAGCTGCAGGGAGTCCTTGGGCCTGCTGGGTGCTATGCCTATCACACTCAGCTTTAAAATGCCTCTTCCTCCTTGACACTCTGCCAAATTTGTCAATTCTGAAACTTAAAAATATTCTGTTGGTGAATGCTGATGTTTTGACAGTGACTTTGACAACAAAGTCTAATCTTTTTCTTCTCTGTCTCTCTTAAACAGTTTAACATGCCCTGCTGGCTGCATCCCTGGGGGCCTGGTGGGGCCTGGGCAGCTGCAGGAGGAGCCCGCATGCCCTAGTTGTACAAAGGTGAGTAAAGCCGTCCTCCATCCTATATTCAGGGGCCCTCTCTCTACCAGTCCAGAGTTCCCCGAAAGCCTAGGGTGGGGTTTCCTGGCCTGGGCTCCAGAAGTGGTGAGGGATTTTGGATGGGAAAGATTTCTGTAGGTGATTCTGGATTAAATTGGAGGCTTCTTTCCTACAGTATTTAGAGCCTTTACCAAGCTGACCACACTGTCTAACATCTAAGAGGGGACTCTGTGTACCTCCAGTTTGGGGCACACCCTGGGGCTGGTGTTCCCAGGTACACTTGGCCTCAGGCTGTGGAGGGACCTCTCGGGGGGAGGGGGTTGAAGCAAGGTGATAATTCAGTTGCTTACAGCCACTCCCAACTCCTCAGAGATTTTTACTTAAGCCCATGACCTAACTCTTACTCTCAGGTCAAATAAACAAAGTGGCCAAATGCTTCATGACCCTCCTGAGAATCACAGGGCTGCCTCTGCCAGACACGGTCCCCTCCCAAGGACCTCCCTGTGTATCCCACCCCAGCAGTCTGAGGGGTGGGTTGCCCGGGTTATTCACACAGATGTGGGGCCTCTTGCCCAACCTGGAGAAGTGTGGGTGAGGCAGGCCCTGGTTGCAGGAGTTCTCCCAGGACGGGGCACTGACATCATCTTGAGCAGTCTCAGCTGATGAGTCTGCAAGATGCTCCTTTGGAAATGGCCAACTGCAGGGCCTTGGCCAAAACGAAGCCCCAGTGGAGGCCCCTGGACAAGGTTCTCCCCTTCCGAGAGTCTTCTTCAGCTTGGAAGGAGACAGGGACCCTGCTTCACGGGACCTGGGATGAGAGTGAATGGGAGGTGTGGACCCTCCCCCTTAAAAGTGTTCTATGCACTGTGCTGCAACTGTGAGCGGCTAAAAAGTGAGAGCTGTGTTGAGACGTGATCTCAGCAATTTGAAAGAATCAATGAAATCAATGAATGTCGGTCGAATTTAATAATTTTTAAAAACCCTAGGGCTTAGATTTTGCATGTTATCTTAAAATTTCTTTTTTAGTGATTTGTTTTGGTTACATTGTGTGTGAAAGTAGTGTTCATGAATGCATTGAAAATTCAACAAGACTGCAGCGGGGCCCTTCATCACAGACAGATTTCAGACATAGAGAGATGGGTGGAGTGTGATGGGGTCTGATCCCCCAGGGCCTGTGCTGAGGAGCCTGGGTCCCTTCCTTCTCTGGAACTGGAATCGTTTTGAATTTACACACAGAATTCTGCATTCAGGTGGGCCCCACACACAGGCCATGTGGGCATACACATACCCTCCCTCCTCTACAGCAGCACCCTCTAGGAAGGGGAGGAGTATGGCCTCCAGAGGAGCCAGGTGCAGTCCTAGCACTCAGGGGGAGGTGACAGCCCCCATCCCTGCAGCCGGCACCTGCCCACTTCTGCATGGCTCAGAGGCTGTGGCGCTGCAGAGGGGGAGCTAGGTGGGTGAGTGCCCTACCTACAGCTCCGTGGTGAGCAAAGCACACACCAATGAGAGAAATCCTACATGACTGAGGGGGTTGCTGAAGCCCTTCTCAGCACCCCTGTGCAATGGGTTTGTACCCCGGGCAGGATTCCCGCTGAGAGCAGTGCTGCAGCTGGCAAGGCACTGCTGACCCAGGACCCTTGCTTGGGCTTAGCCTCACTCTCCCTATGGTTCACTTCGAAAGTATGAAAACATTTCTAAATTGTGAAAATATTCCTTTGATTTCAAAATCACATACGAAAGTAACATAGCAGACATCTAAGACCCACAATCCTATTTTATAGATATTATGACTTTCCATATGTGCTTACAGTTTTTCTTTCTTTAAAGGGAGGAAGGAAGGAAGGAGGGGGGAGAAGGAGAGAGAGAGAGAGAGCGCATAGGGACACTACAGATGTAGCCAGTTGCCTCCTCATGAAGTAATATGTGCATATATTTAAGATTTCCTTGTGTGTTTTAGATTTTCTATTGGGGGTTTGGGGCTTTTTTTCTTAATTCGACAGTATGTTCTGAGAGTCATCCATGTTGATACAGGCAGCTTGATTGATTTGTTTTAAGTGCTGTATAGTATTTCACTGTTTGAATGAACAAATGGTCTATAGCAGAACCTCCACAGCTGGCCACCCCCCTACACTGGCCACCTCCTTAAGTTGATCTGATTTCACAGACCAGACATGCACCAACGTACACGTCAGCCCCACAGGCCTAGTTTCTTACACTGATGACCTCTGTATTTTTTTTTTTAAATGAAGAATTACTTATTTTTTATTTTTTTTGGCTGGGGCTGTGTCTGAACCTGCCACCTCCGGCATATGGGGCCGGCGCCCTACCCTTTTGAGCCACAGGTGCTGCCCATGACCTCTGTATGTTGACGAGTTTGTCACAGTCCTTTAGGTGGTCAACATACTACTGTATTTGCTGTTTCTGGCTTTCAGCACGCAACGTGAACATAAGCATTTTTGTACATTTCCTTATGCCCACGTGTGAGAATTTTTCTAAGGGAGACTCTAGGGCAGTGGTTTTCAACCTCCGAATGCCACGACCCTTTAATACAGTTCCTCATGTTGTGGTGACCCCCAACCATAAAATTATTTTCGTTGTACTTCATAACTGTAATTTTGCTACTGTTGTTAATTGTAATGTAAATATCTGATATGCAGGATGGCCTTAGGTGACCCTGTGAAAGGGTCGTTCGACCCCCAAAGGGGTCATGACCCACAGGTTGAGAACCGCTGCTCTAGGTACTATTGCTGAGCGGTATTATTATTAGGACCTTGACCTTTAACTCTAAGCTTTATCTATATCTTTCAGCAAAATAAGATGAGGACAGGGATGAAAGTGTCAGACGAGAGTCACATTTCCACTCTGCATGGAAACTTGGAGGATTTTCCTGGACTGGGGATTGCTTTTGCCAGTGGGGACTCCCAGGAGCAGGCTGTGAGGGATGGGGCTACAGGGTCCCTGATTCCTGGGATTTTTCTCGTTGCCTCTGTACTCCACGCTGTGTATTCCTGTTGGTCTAGGACCAAAGGAAGAGCAGATCAGCAGAGGACAAAGGGTCAAATCTTTTACAAATAGAGGGCCCCATGAAATGAGCCCTGGGAGACTTGTACATAGTGTAGTTCACGTTTGTTTTTCCCATGGGGCAGCTGGGTGTTTCAGCAAACATTGGGCAGATGGGCGTGGCTTTTGGTTAAGAAACTGGGAATTGGCACTGAGCTGCTGATGTCAAAGGAGGGCCAAGTATATAAGAAAACAGAATGAATGGCTCAGCACCTGCAGCACAGTGGTTATGGCACCAGCCACATACATAGAGGGGGGTGGGTTGGAACCTGGCCTGGGCCAAATAAACAACAATGACAACTGCAACAAAAAATAGCTGCGTGTTGTGGCAGATGCCTGTAGTCCCAGCTACCATGTTTCCCTGAAAATAAGACCTACCAAAAAAATAAGCCCTAGCAGGATTTCTAGGCATTTGATAAATATAAGCCCTACCCCAATAATAAGACCTAGTGATGGGTGTGGCTATGCAGATATGGCGCCCCTAAAAATAAGCTCTAGTGTGTCTTCTTGAGAAAAAATAAATATAAGACAGTGTCTTATTTTCAGGGAAACATGGTACTTGGGAAGCTGAGGCAAGAGAATCACTTAAGTCCAACAGTTGAAGGTTGCTGTGAGCTGTGATGTCACAGCACTCTACCGAGGGCGACATAGTGAGACTCTGTCTAAGAAAGAAAGAAAAGAAAGAAAAGAAAGAAAGAGAAGGAAACAGAATGAAAACAGTCCCTTTTGGGCCCATGTGATTTTTGTGGCTGTTTTCTTAAAGAATGGCTTCCTTGAGCTCATAAGTATTATCTTCGATTCTTCCATCAGGAATTTTACTTCTTAGTTTGAGGACTGTTACAAATAGACCTCAGGACAAATTATGCCTTTAAGACTTTTACCTTCTACACGTTTTTGTAAGAATTTGGCCTGTACCCCCTCTGGAAGTTGGGGAGGGGGGCTCATCTTGGTTCTTAGACTTGGAGTAACTTACAGGCCTGTAGGAACGGCTGTGTTTTGAGTATGTATAAGTAAAGAACTGTTTTTCAATGTTGACCAAAATCTAAGAGCTTCTCCCCTCCTCCCTCTCCCAGGCCCTGCCTGTTGTGGTTTTGAGGCACTGTGCAGTACAGCAAGCACGGGTCAGTAGGTGACATCAACTCCATGAACAACAAGCGCTGGCTCCTTTGCAGAGTTTATCGGCGAGAGCGTGGGCCAGATTGTGTTGGGAGGAGGGTCATGTGTAGCCAGGCAGCATGGCCCTGGGCTGCACAGTGAACAGCGGGACAGTCTCTCGTTCCTGCCAAATGCAGCGGTGCATTTGTGAATGTTAATTTACACGAGACCACGGGTGTTCTTGCTATCTCTAAAAATAATGCTAACTCTCACTGTGTACACAAAAGCTGACAGAAGTGCCTGCCCCCAGCCGAGGCCCCAAGGATGGATTTTTCCAATTCTTGAAGTGGAGGCTAGGTTTAACTCTTGGTTAAAAAAAAGAAAGCTTTTTAATTTTTCCATTTACATTTTCAGGCACATGGAATGTTAGACTTGCAGACACCTGGTCGGACAATTGCCCCAGCCCCATTTTATGGACCAGGGGACTGCTGTGGGGACAGCTGTGTGCCCATGGGAAGCCTCCACCTGGGGACCCTTCTCTAGCCCCTGTACATCATTTTTCCTAGGACGTTTCCCCGGCCCATGCTGCTCTACTGGCTCTGTCCCCAGCTCTGGAGCATGGGGAGCATATCATGGGTGCTCAGGGAGTGCTCAGCACAGGGTGTGTCCTCTCTGGCCCATGCAGGGTCTGCACCCACAAGGGTGTGTCCTCTCTGGCTCACGCAGGGCCTGCTCCTGCTCCAGCTCTGCTGCCTGCTGTGCTCCCTCCATTCTGGGAACAGTGGGCAGCACCCTGGAGGGACCAGAGCTCACCACTAAGCCCTCGGGGCTCAGTAAAAGGTGTTGAGATGTCTCTGGCATGGCCAGCCCGCTGCACCTGAGGGGCATCAGGGACACAGAATAAGGTGTCCTGTCCTAGCCCCGTGGCTCAAATGACCACTTAAGCAGCTATGCATGCTCAGAGACACTGCTTCATCTGGGAAAAACACCCCTGAGTTCAAATCGGAACGTGCTATATTGTAAGGTGCTGTCAGCCTGCCCTGAGTCCTGGGAGCCACTTGCCTTCCCAGCTTCTCACTTAGTGTCTCCTTAGCTCTCCCTCTCATTAGAGGCTTGTGGCTGTCCCTGCCTTCTGCCAGACTCCATGCCCTGAGGGTGAGCCCCACCCGAGCCCACACAACGCTCCCACAAACATCTGATGCAGAACAAAGGGTGAACTCCGAGTCCAGCTGCAGAGAGCTAAGGGCACTTTGTGGGAAAGAGAGTCACGCAAAACTCCAGGCCTGCAACTCAGGAGCGGCATCACCTGGAGCAGGACAAAGGACGGCACACACCAGACACCTCCCACGTGTGCCACAGGCCAAAGAGGCATGAGACAGAGTGGCAGGAGATGTGAGGCTGCTTCCTGAGAAGGACTCCCGACATGGGAGCTCTGAGTTCCAAATCCCCACACCCACCCCAACACAGTCTGGGCAGACCGACTTGCTGTCCAGCTCTTTGAGAAGGCAGCGCTGGTGAGAAGGACAGCATCTCTCTGTCCCTCTATCCATCTGCTGCTTGCAGGCCGCCAGCAAATCTTACTCACCTTCTGGGACCCTGATGTGGCACTCTTGAGTGAGCCCCGCTTGAAGGAGCTCATCTTTCTCAGGGAGCCCATGAGCCACCTTCTTGCATCCCTTGCGTGGCCAGGGCCCGTGTGTGGGGGCCGCCCCCTCCCTGGGGGGACAGAAGCGGAGCCACTCACATAGCAGCAGGCCCACCGAGCTGGCCCAGGGTCCCCAGAGCTGGGGGAAAGGCCACCGGGCCCTCAGGTCAGCCTGGAAGGAGCCCGTGCTCGTCACCCCAGCCTCGCCTGCCAGTCTCCCACCCCTGTCCCCACCCCAGCGCTCCTAGGCTCTCCTGTAACATCTGTAATCAGGCTTAATCCCTCCATTCCCAAAGGTTTAGAGGGCACAGATTTAGCAAATGGCGATTGAAAGTAAATCTACTTTGAGAAAGTGGTGGATGCAAAGGGTGACCAAATGAGGAGGATTTGGGTGTCCAGCCAGGCACATCGCAGGAGCAGACAGTCTCCACCACCAGTGTCTGAGCCCCCTCAGGATTGGGGCCAGACTTCCAGATGCCTGGTGCCCACCTGGCGGCCTCCTGTGTCTCAGGGCAGGATCCACAGCCAGGCCTGGGCCTCCCAGGTGGCTCTCAGAGGCTTCAGTGTGTGTTTTCTCCATCAGTCTGGCTGTGAGACGGTTTGCCTTCTGGCATGTGTTGGTGTCTGGTGGCCCATCCAATCTGTGCTGCTCTGTGAGGGGGAGGGGCACCTTCCCTGTCATTCTGGTTTCAGAGCTGCCCGCTGTGCCCCTTCAGGGCCCTCACAGCCGCGGGGCCTGCACCCTCCACCTCAGTCAGGCTTCTCGGAGGCTCAGAAGGTGGAGCCATAGCCCCTGCCTTGTGGGGTCTGGCTTAGGAGCTGGGGGAGTCCCCCCTCTGTAACACATCCCCCGTTGGGCTGTGGGACCGGCCCTCTGCTCTCCAACCACCCGTATCTTAGCACCCTTATGATTAATTGTTCAGCTGAAATGTTTTTGAGTTTCTAGTCTGGGCCACGCATTGTATATATTATAAAATGTGTCCTCCTGGGGACACTTTGGTGGGAATTCCTGCCCTCCTGGAGCTGACCTGATCACAGGGGAGCCAGGCACCTTACAGCATGCGGCAGGGTATGAACCCCGGGTTGCGGGGGGAAGCAGGGAGGAAGGACTGGCTGGGGTAGTAGAGATGTCAAGTAGGAAAGGTTGCCAAGATGACTTTGGAACAATGATCCGGGCAGGGCATGGGGGGAGTGGAGAAGCACTCAGGGAAGGGATTGAGGGGGAGGATTTCCAGGCAAAGGCAACAGCTGGGGCAAGGGCTTTGGCTCGAGGGTGCACTGGCATGTTCCAGGAGCACTTAGAAGGTACAGGTGGCTGGAAGGAAGGGGAAGTGGGGATGAGGGCAGGCTTGCGGAAGGGCAGTTGTGCAGGCCCTCGAAGCTGAAAGAGAAAGGACCTTGGGGTTTGTTTCCAGTTCATGATCCAAGTTTCAGCTTAAAAGGACCACTGTGGTTCCAGGGGTGAACTAGCTGGATCCACCAAGGAGAAATCTGGGAGCCCAGTGGCAGCTTGGAACAGGGCAGGGTTGACGAGTGGTGGGAGGTCTGACTTGGGGGAGATTTTGAAGGTGGAACCAAGAGGATATGTGGAAGGACTGGACGTGGGGTGTGAGGGGAACACAGAAGTCAGGAAGCTGCAAGGCTTTGGGCTGGGGCAGCTAGAAGGAGGGGTCACCTCAAGCAAGATGGAGAAGGCCATGGTGGGTGGCTGTGGGGGAGGGTTCATGCCTTCCATGCTGCTAGACCTACTAGCACGTTCTGCCCTAATTTTCTGAGACCTCACAGGGGACTGGACCCTGCTTTGGTTTACCCCCTGTCCAAGACAAATCCTCTATGCCTCTGGCACCCAAATGGGAGCGGTTCCCCCTTGGCAGAACTGGTCTCTGTTGCGGTCTAGTAATCCCCGCCCTGACCAGCAGAAGGCGCTGTGCCTTGTTCCCGAGCCTGTACCTGCTTCCAAGCTGAGTCCCCATCGCCAGCACAGCCCACGTGTGCCTCACGCTCCCGTCCCGCCAGTCTCTAATTCCCAGGCTGGGTCTTTCACCAGCTTTCCTGTCTCACTGACAGGTACTCCATCAACAAGACGGGAGGTGAGAGGCTTGGGAGTCCCCAGGCTGCCTTTGTTACCAGTTTCTTCCTTCTGTAGGTCCTTGGTCTCGGAGATTCGAAGAATGAACCCACGGACCACAGATCAGTGGTAAGATGGGATTTTATTAGACAGAAAGGAATATTTAAGAAGTAAAAAACACCAGAGCTTCTGGCAGAGAGAAAGACCCCAGTGGGAAACCTCTATGTGGCCTCTTTATCTAGGGGTATTAAGTCTTGGCCAGGACTTGGCAAATAGAAACACATTTTCATCATTAATGAGTGTTCTCAACAAATGAATGAGTGCCGTCCCTCCAGCTCAGGGCAAATGGTCAGGACGTTCCCTTCACGAAATGGCCCAGGCCTAGGAAAACTAGGGTCCCCTGTCCAGTCTTGAAAGGGTGAACTCTGTATCACCCACCTGCTTGCCCTGGGTTGCCCTATTCTGTCACCCCTACTGTGGTTTTCCAGGTAGATCAATCCCATCTACACCCATGTGAAAAAGAATCATGGCTTAAAACACCAGGACACTGCCATGTTCTGCTCCTGCTTAAAGCCCCTCAGGGCCTATGACTGACTTGAGTTTTCACCTGCCTCCCCCTCAAGGGCACCGGGCCCTGCTGGCTCTGCTCCACCCCCACCTGCCCTCCTCCTTGGACAGCATGGAAATCTCTTGCCCTCAGCAGTACTGAGGCTGCTGCACACTTATAACATCGCTTAGTTAACCTGCGCCTTCTTCTCTGCAGCCCACTGGGGTCTGCCCCAGACCTGGGGCTCATTTCTATCTTTTTTTCAAGTTTTAGAGCATAGAAAAAGTGCAGAAATATTCCCAACTTGTATGAAGCTAGCACAATTGTAACACCAAAACCAGAGCAGAAGAGTCACCTTAAGCCAGTTCAGTGGTAAAAATAGACCTGAAACTCCTAGAGAATACAGTAACAAACTGAATCTAGTGTGGGTCTAAAAGAACAATACCTCATGACTCGCCAGCACATGACTGGCACAGGCACACCTTACTCTCAGGAACACAAAGATGACTCAACACTAGGAAATCCATTCATGTAATTAAGCGTATTAACAGATTAACAAAGAAATGCCCTATGATCATCTCAGTATCTGCCCAAACCATATGGTCCGTCTCAGCAGGGCCAAAAAAAAAAATCTCCCCCAAACATTTGACATATTTAGCAACCTAAGAATACAAGAAAACTTCTTTTTTTCCCCTTTTATTAAGTCATTTATACATAGGCCATGAATACATTTATGCCTGTGTGGGATTCCATGTGTTGATTCTTTGTACAAATTGGGGTGCTTACATCCAACCAATTGACATAGCTTTCACCTCATTCACTTAATCACTGTGTTAAGACATTTGTGTTCTATACTTGATAGATTTGACTTGTACCCTTGCAATATGCCCTATACGTATGGTACCACCATTCACCCTCCCTCCATCAAACTACCCCCTCCCCTCCCACCTCTTTCCCTTTCTGACCGATAGCTACCAGAGGCAACATTGGTTGTCTGGAGGTTCCAACCAATGCAGAAATATAGTAAGATGAGAAAAAGAATGAAGTAATGTAAATATTGGGAAGAAATAGAAAAAAAAATCTGTCCACAAAATCCAGACAAACTAGTAAACAAGCAATTAGAATTAACAAGTGGGTTCAGCAAGATTACCAGATACTAAGGTCAACAGATAATAAAATAATAGGTTTCCTATCTTCAAGCCTATTCAGTTAGAAATTAATCTCCCTCAGATGGCAAAAGAAACAATAAAACCCTGGTCATAAGCTCAGCAAGAGGTATGTAAGATCTATGTGAAGAAAATGGTAAAAATTTACTGAAGAATGTACTTATGGGGTGGCGCCTGTGGCTCAAAAGGGTAGGGCACCGGCCCCATATGCCAGAGGTGGAGGGTTCAAACCCAGCCCTGGACAAAAACTGCAAAAAATAAAAATAAAAAAGAATGTACTTGTAAAAGAAGACCATGACAAAATATATATTCTCATTCATTGCTGGAATACTTTTTGCCAATTAATCTAGCTGTATCTATTAAAGTACACAAACTCCTTGGCTAGCAACCCCTCTCCCAGGAATATATCTCATAAAAATTAAAACATGTAAAAATTTTACGTGTAACACATAAAAATATATATTCAAGGATGTTAATAGCAACACTGCAGTGGCAAAAAGATCAAAACAAAACCTAAAATAAATTAGAAATAAGATAAAGGAGAAATAGTTGAATAAATTGTGGTACATGCACACTATGGACTAATAGACAGCCATTTTTTAAAGTTGGTTCCATACTTGACTTGGAAGGATTTTCTCAATACATTGGTATAGCAAGCAAGATGCAGACAGGTATAAAAAGGTGTATGGTGTATGTAGGCTTGGCACCACAGCACGGTGGTTACAGCACCGCCCACATATAGTGAGATTGGCAGATTTGAACCCCGCCCAGGCCAGCTAACCAACAATGACAACTGCAACAAAAAATAGCCAGGTATTGTGGCAGGTGCCTGTAGTCTCAGCTACTTGGGAGGCTGAGGCAAAAGAATCGCTTAAACCCAGGAGTTTGAGGTTGCTGTGAGCTGTGATGCCACAGCACTTTACCAAGGGCGACAAAGTGAATTTCTGTCTCAAAATAAATAAATAAATAAAATCAAAAGGTGTATGCAGCATGATGTGAATTCTTGTAAAACAAAACATACATAAATGTCTATTTGTGTCTATGTCTTTATGTATGTTTTGTTTTTTAACAAATTGCATTTATCTTTCTCTCAACCATCTATTTGTGGAATGTTTATTGGAACATCAAGAAAAGTATAGATGCAGAAAAAGCTTTCGATAACATCCAGCATCCCTTTATGATCAGAACACTTAAGAAAATTGGTATAGAAGGGACATTCCTTAGACTGATAGAGACCATCTACAGAAAACCTACAGCCAATATTGCATTGAATGGAGTTAAACTGAAATCATTTCCACTCAAATCAGGAACCAGGCAAGGGTGCCCATTATCTCCGTTGCTCTTCAACATTGTAATGGAAGTTTTAGCCATCGTAATTAGGGAAGAAAAGGCAATCAAGGGCATCCATATAGGGTCAGAAGAGATTAAACTTTCACTTTTCGCAGACGATATGATAGTATATCTGGAAAACACCAGGGATTCTACTACAAAACTCCTAGAAGTGATCAAGGAATA
>CAUYQV010046256.1:0-13015 GCA_963574575.1 Galagoides demidoff
CCAGGAGTTGGAGGTTGCTATGAGCTGTGATGCCATGGCACTCTACCCAGGGGGACAGCTTGAGGCTCCGTCTCAAAAAAAAAAAAAAAAGATAGTATTACTCAGCCACTAGCATAGCTAAAATTTAAAAAGATTTGACAACATCAGACATCCTTAAGGATTTGTTGTAACCAGAAATCTCATATTGCTTATAAAAGTGTAAAATGGGGCTTGGCGCCTGTGGCTCAATCGGCTAAGGCGCTAGCCATGTACACCTAAGGTGGTGGGTTCGAACCCCCAGCCCAGGCCCACCAAACAACAATGATGGCTGCAACCTAAAAATGGCCGGGCATTGTGGCAGGTGCCTGTGGTCCCAGCTACTTGGGAGGCGGAGGCAGGAGACTCGCTTGAGCCCAGTAGTTGGAGGTTTCTGTGAGCTGTGATGCCATGGCACTCTACCCAGGGGGATAGCTTGAGGCTCCGTCTCAAAAAAAAAAAAAAGACTATTTTCATTCATCTTTCAGTAGAACTGCTGTAGTACTGAGGTATGTCTTTTACTATATCATAATGCCTTTTAATAGAGAGAGATCTCCTATTATAAAAAATAATAAAATGTGATTTCTTCCTTCCCAAAACTTACCATTCTTACTATTGATGTTAAAATAGATGAAATATTTCAGTTTAGAAAATAAGTGAAATTTGAATAGATATGCTTACAACTTCAGCAAAAAGAAATGTTTAAGTCATGACAATTCTGATTGGAGGCTTCTATTGGTATCTTTTTTTGCTTTGATATTCAGAATACATGATTTATCATCTTTATCAGTTTTTTCTGAAGGAAATATTATGTATTATTTTGAAACCAATCTATATAGCCTGATGTTTTAATTGCATAATAGCGAAGTTAAAACACTGTTAGAAGTCATTGAGGTTAACCACTAGACCTGTCACAGTGGCACACTGGAAATGATTACTTTGAGATTGGCTGAGAACTACTTTCTAAAACCATTTTGTGGTTAATAAGCAGAAGTGGAAGACTATATGAACTGTCTACCCAAGTACGGTGTTAGGGGCTTCAAATAGCATAAGACTTTGATCAGTTATAAACAAAATAGATAAAGTTCAGGTTGTGAGGTAGGTTGGATGATATAGAACATAACTGAGATATTTTTGCTTGTGTTTAAAAATTCATTTTTTTGGCTGGGTGCAGTGAATCATGCCTGTAATCCAGCACTTGGGAGGCCAAGGTGGGTAGATTGCCTGAGCTTACAGGTTTGAGACCAGCCTGAGTCAGAGTGAGACCCCCATCTCTAAAAATAGCTGGGTGTTGTAGCAGGTGCCTGTAGTCCCAGCTACTCAGGAGGCTGAGGCAAGAGAACCACTTGAGTCCAAGAGTTTGAGGTTGCTATGAACTATAATGTCACAGCACTCTACCAAGGATGACAAAGTGAGACTCTGCCTCAAATAATAATAATAATCAGGAAGGAAGGAAAGAAAGAAAGAAAGAAATCCATTTTTTCCAATTTGAAAGAAATTAGGTCACTCCATGGAAAAGACTGAAACATAATAAAAACAAAGTCGGAAATTTCACTCTAATGGATTGCAGGCTATATTGCATGGCTATAGTGATCAAAACAGCATGGTATTGGTGCAAAAATAGAGACATGGACGTATGGAATGGAATGTAAAACCTAGAGATGAAATCAATCTCTTATCGCTATTTATCTAAGATCAGATAATGCCCCAAAAAGCATATAGTGAGGAAAAGAATCCCTATTCAATAAATGGTGTAGGGAGAACTGGTTAACCACTTACAAAAGTCTGAAACTGGAGCCTTTCATCATTTACAAAGATTGAATCAAAATGGACTCAAGATTTAAATCTAAGACATGAAATGATAAAAATCCTAGAAGAAAGTGTAGGGAAAACTCTTGATGATGTCGGTCTGGGGAAAGATTTTATGAAGATGACTTTAGTGGCAATTGTAATAACAACAAAAATAAACAGATGGGATACTTAATTAAACTGAAAAACTCCGCACAGTTAAGGACACAATTAAAGCAAACAGATAACCTTAAGAATGGGGAAAACGGGCAGCAACTGTGGCTCAGTGAGTAGGAGGCCAGCCCTATGTTCCAACGGTGGCGGGTTCAAACTGCAACAAAAAAATAGCTGGGTATAATGGCGTATGCCTGTAGTCCCAGCTTGTTGGACTGTAGTCCCAGTTTGTGGCCAAACTGCAACAAAAAAATAGCTGGGTGTAATGGCGCATTCCTATAGTCCCAGCTACTTGGGAGGCTGAGGCAAGAGAATCTCCTAAGCCCAAGAGCTGGAGGTTGCTGTGAGCTATGACACCACAGCACTCTATAAGTGAGACTCTGTCTCTAAAAAAAAAAAGAATGGGAAAAATATTTGCATGTTACAAATCTGACAAAGGCTTGATAACTACATCTACGGAGAACCCAAGTTAATCAATGAAAAAGGAGACAATCTCATCTATTACTGGGCAAGAGACATGAACAAAAACTTCTCTGAATAAGATAAATGGTGAATAGACATATGAAAAATGCCTATCATCCCTAATCATCAGAGAAATGCAAATCAAAAACCACCCTGAGATATCACCTAACCCCAGTGAGAATGGCCCACATCACAAATTCCCAAAGCTGCAGATGCTGGAGTAGATGTGGAGAGTGGGGAACACTTTTATGCTGTTGGTGGGACTGCAAACTAATATAGCCTCTTTGGAAAGAAGTGTGGAGAACCCTCAGATAACTCAAATTAGACCTCCCTGTTGATCCCGCAATCCTGTTACTAGGCATGTACTCAGAGGAGGAGAGGCAGGTGGGAGAGGAGCACGGGAGGAGGGAGGAAGGTCAGTGGCGTGCTGCCATCTAATGGGCACAGTGTAAGGGTATGCGACCCCTCCTTGGGGCAGGACACAAACTCAACAGGAACCTTATCTAACAAATGCACACATTGTAACCTAATTGCTTGTACCCTCATAATAATCTGAAATAAAAAAAACAAATGAAAAGATGGAAATAAATACACGTATGTAAAGGTCAGTGGGTTGGGAGGTTTATTTATCACCCTTTAAGCATGTAAATATCCATAATTCTAGCTCATATGAAAGGTATCTTTTTATATTTTGGATCTCAAACATTGGTATACATGTTTTAAAAAAAAACTTGCTATTTTTTACAGATACAGATTTGATAATGCCACTAATAGATTCCTACTCAGTGGGTCTCACATGGGATCAAGACATAAGACTCATTTAAGATCTGCAGAAGACTTTGATGCTTCACTCGCTAGATACTCACATGAAGGTTATTCAGCTAGCAAGCAAAAGGTACTGAAAACAAGCCTGCTGGATTCCATAAGTATCCCAGGAAATGAAGCCACCGCAAATAATGGTAAATACTTCTGAATAACGGTAAATACTTCTGCTCAAACGTGTACTACAGACTCTTGCTACAAAGTGACATTGGGTCGAAGACTTGTAGCATCTGGGAAGCATACTGGAAAGGCATAATCCAAATCTACATTTTAATAAAACCCCGAGTGACACAGTAAAGTCAAAGAAATGCTTAAATAAAATCAAGAAAATCTGCTTTATCCACTTTGCTTTTGAAGTAGAATATATGTTGTCCCATAAGGTTATTTCTGCAAAGCAATAATACCTATAATAATTGTGTGTCATCTTGGTTTATGTTTATTTGTTTGATAGCAGCATATTTTATTCTTAAAACTTCATTTAACTTTATTAATGTGAATAGATTCTAAGATATTTAATTGACTCATCTCTATCTTCAGGTAAAAAATAAATTATCCCTTTCAATTATAGAATGTAGTCTATCAAAATTTATGAGCCCTTGGGGAAAAATAATGTCCCCTTTGTATTACTTTTTCATTTCACAACTCAATGCACTATAGGGTGAAAATCTATTCATTTTAAACCTATCAGATTTCAATTAGAACTCATGTAGCACTTATATTAAAATCAGAAAGGTGGCAGATGACTACTGTGCAGAGACCGAGAAACAGTAACTTACTGCTCTTTTGGAATTTCTCGGCCATCAGCCACATACTTCACTCACAGAAAGATTAACCTCCTAGAAAATTCTATCTCTGATAAATTGCCATTACCTCCTGATAGTCATAAACATATTAAATAACAACCATCGATGCTACTTTGACAGCTCTAAAGAATTTGTGTGCAGTTTTAATGATGGAAAACCTCACTCATCATAATTTCTGAGTGTTGAATTGATCCTTGGAAGAGAGGCTCATAATTTGATTGTTCTGTAATGTGCTAGCACATAATTTCAGAAAGAGAAATCATTTTGTGAAGAAACTAATTGCATGCAAATGAGCCTCTTCACAAGATGTTAATAAAATTAGAAATACTTTTCAAAAATGAAGAAAAAATAGCATAAAGTAAAACGTCTTGAAGAGAGATATGAGTAAGGAGTATTATAGCAATATTGCCTTGGGAAAGTGCATGAAGAACTCCGAGGCAAAGAGAGGGAACTTGTGGCATTCTTCACTGTATCTTCTCATACTTTATTTAAATTTCTAAAACCTAACTGATAATATAAATTGCAAAAATTCCCATTCATTTTGGAATTGAAGAATTTTCATGGAAAACATAATATAGAATTCTCTCCAAGGAGAAAAATACTTCACATTGCTTATAAGAACTCAGTTATATTCAGGACATACCCATCTTAAAATGCATGTTTCTATCTAGGTGCATACCCGTCTCAAAATGAATTTTCCATCTTATAAAAGAAATATTGTAAAAGCATCCCAATGTATTCTGGAAACCCCTTGAAAGATGTAAATACATTTTACTAAGGCTTGATTTAACTATAGTGAAAAAAATGGGTGAACGGAACCACTATTACTGTCTTCCTTCCACGTGTTCTATTTTTTACATTCTTTTTCTGATTTACTGTGGACTTACTTTAATTAAGGGAATTAAGTCAAACTACATGTACCACAGTTTGTTTAGCCATTTACCTACTGAAGGGTCACCTGGTTGAGTCCAAGGTTGGGCCATTATGAATAAAGCTACTATGAGTCTGTGGGCAGGTAAGTTTTCAGCTCCTCTGGGAGAATAACAAGGAGCATGATTGCTGTAACATATGGAAAAACTGGACCTTACGCCTTTCACAAAATTCACTCAAAATGGATCATAGATCAGGCTGAGTCACCTGGATTGCTTCAGCTCACAAGGTCAAGAACAGCCTGAGCAAAAGTGAGACCCCCGCCCCCCCCAAAAGGAGCCTGTAGTCCCAGCTACATGGCAGGCTGAGTTATAGGATTGCTTAAGCCCAAGAATTTGAGGTTGCTGTGAGCTATGAAGTCACAGCACTCTACTGGAGGCAACAAAGTGAAACTCAGACTCTAAAAAAAAAAAATCATAGATCTAAAAGTAAAATACAAAACTATAAGAGTTCAACAAGATTACAGCAGTAAACCCAGCTACTCTTGGGCACTTGATGTCACTGAAGACACTCTCCCTTAGAGAATTAGCAAGCTGAACATCATTAAGGTTTAAAACTTTTGCTCTGAGATAGACAAAGTCAAGAAAATGAGGAGGCAAGATACAGACTGGGAGGATATATTTGCAAAATATACATTTGATCCAGGACTGTTATCTAAAATGCGCAAAGGACTCTTAAAATTCAACAATGAGGGCTCCGTGCCTGTAGCTCAGCAGCTAGGGTTCCACTACATACACTGGAGCTGGCTGGTTCAAACCGGGCCAGGACCTTCCAAACAACCAGAAATTAGCCTGTCGCTGTAGCGGGCTGTAGTCCCAGCTACTTAGGAGGCTGAGGCAAGAGAATCACCTAAGCCCAAGAGTTGGAGGTTGCTGTGAGCTGTGACACCATAGCACTCTAATGAGGGTGACATAGTGAGACTCTGTCTCAAAAAAAAAAAGAATTCAACAATGAAAAACCAAACAACTTGATTAAGAATTGGGCAGAAGACCTTTACAGACACTGCATCAAAGAAGGCATGCCGGTGTCAGGAAAGTGCAAGAAAATGTGTTCGCTATCACATGTCACTGAATTCTGAAGAGAACCACAGTGAGACACCACCATGCACGTACAAAAATGGCCAGAATCCAGGACACGATGACAGCAGATGCCTGTGAGGAGCTGTAGCAGCGGAAAGCCTCATTCTGAGCTGGTGGGAGTTCAAAATGGCAAAGCCAGTCTGGGAGACGATTTGCCAGTGTCTTATAAAAACAAACTCTTCAGATACGCATTGTCAGGAGAGAAATCACAGTGTCTGGCTCAACCCGGCTGTGGGGTTAAAAAATTAGGATTATGTCTAGCAACGAGAAAGAAACAAAACTCCCAAAGTGTTACCAAATATAAATGGGAAAAAAGTATCTGAAATGAAATGATGCTGTCTCTAACGTAAAATACCTTATTAAAGAAACATTTCCAATGGAAAAAAAATATTAAAATTATGTTCCAGCTGGTGGCTCAAGTCTGCAATTCCAGCATTTTGGGAGGACTATGTGGGAGGACTGCTTGATGTAAGGGGATTGAGACCAGCTTCAGCAACATTTTTTTTAAAAAATTAGCTAGATGTCATGTACGGACCTGAAGTCTTAGCTACTAGCAAGGCTGAGGAAGGAAGATTGAGCCTGGACTTCAAGGCCACAGTGAGCTGTGTCCCCCCAGCCTGAGTGACAGATAAGACCTTGTCTCTCTGTCCTAAAGAAGCAAATTTAGAGTGCAGTGCTTTGGTATTCTGAGTTTAAATACAGTTGTTTTCATATTTTTTGTTTGTGTCTTGATTTTTTTTTCACCCCTAAACCTAACTTCCTGCCTAAGCATTCTATTTAGATTTGCTTGTACAGCTAACTACCACTGTGCATAACTTCCAGAATGGGAAATCAGCCTGGCTAATTTAACCACCAGGATTCTAGTTTAGTCCTGTGGATGTATTCCTGATAATTAACAATCTGTGAGCAGCTGCAATGCCTGATATCCAATACAGCACAAGAAAATGATCATTTGTACATTTTGGGTCTAGTGGACTAAATGAAAGAGGATTTTTTTTATTAATAGCTGCACTTTTCATAATTTTTATGAGTTAATAGGGTTCAATTAATGTTGCCAAGTGGTGTTCTTCATACATATGTCTCTGGGGCTTTGCGAAGTTGAGAAGCATGTGTAATGAATGGCTGAGCAGTTATACTGGAACCCTAGTAATTAGAGAGCCAGTAATTAATGTGCATCTGTGTTAGGCTCCTGGGTACCGTCAACGACCCTGTAGTGTGCAAAAAAAAGAGAGAGAGAGAGAGAGAAATTACGAGTTTGGCGAGGGAATACAGCTTTCTCCTTTTTCGTATATTTTAGATCTACATCTGTGTTTAATTAGAAGAAGAAATGAATTCCCATTAACACCATTAGGAAACATGCTACGATTGGTTAAAGCCTACATGGACTGTGAAACGGATCTAGAAAGCTCAGGAGATCATGAATTTTTTAAATTTCAGAAGGACTTTTTTTTTTTTAAACAAAATAGAGATTCTGAATAGTCTGTACCTGGTAATCTATAGAATGCCTATTCCTTTTTCACTGTGACCACTTCATAAAATTATGAGTGATTTAAACAGAAACTTATTTAGTAAAGTGACTTGCCACAAACTCATTTGGATTTTTTTTCCTAGCCGTATGGGGTAACATGCAGTAACGTTACCTTTGTAATAGACTCCGTCTACAAAAATGTCACCTATATTAATGACAGTGCAAAATAGTTTGCTAAAAGATAATAGTGATGAATGTTACAGATGACCAGCTGTGTTGATGTTTTAGTTTCCAGAGAGATTCAAATTAAATTGCTTTTATCTCCTGAAGCAGAATAACATTTCATATTCCACATGATAATAAAACATATCCTTAGGGCAAGTAGTATGTCTGTACTTTTAAAATAAAACAAGCACGATTTAATTAGTATGCGAGAACACAGCCCTCAATTTTGAGAGAAAGAGGACTCTCCTGAGTATTCTTGCTCAGTGTCCCTCGAAAATGCCGCTTGTTGAGAGATACTGCACGCTGTATTTGTAATTAAGCATTGTCTTTACTTAAAGTTTTAGTAATATGCTGCCAACTATTCCATTGAGATTTTAACTCTAAATAATTTTCTTTTTTATGTCTAATTATATTAGTCCCCCCCTTATTCCTTTTCTGCAGGTTTTGTTACCCACAATCAACTGTGCTCCATAAGGTATTTAATGAAAAATGTCAGAAATAAACTATCATAAGTTTCTAATTATCCACCATTCTGAGTAACATGACAAAACCTCATGCCATCTGTTCCATCCCACCTGGGACATGTATCACCTTTTGTCCAGAATATTCATGCTGTATATGCGTCCTGTCCATCAGTCATTTAAAGCCACTCTGGTTACAGATTGAAAAAGCACAGTACATAGAGTATTCTGTACTACCTGCAATTTCCGGCATCCACTGGGGGTCTTGGAATGTTTCCCCCTCGGATAACAAGAAATGGCAAAATACTACCAACCTGCTGTGCACGACTAGCTATTAAGTGGTGTTTGGGGGGGAGGTTGAGTATTGGACACCAATAAACAAGTTATATATGCAGACTAATGTGGATAATTTCACCCACAGGAAAATTCAGTATTTGAATTTAAATGTCAGCTTTAAAAACAAAACATAAATTGTTTTGCTATTTCTCAGTTAAGGATATATGTAGTAAAGGTATCATACTTTCATGCCTATCTATTACGAGTCGGAATCATTTATTCAAAGACATTTTGAAAGTAAAACCATATATAACCAAATGCATGGAGCAAATTATCATGTTAAAGTTCAGTTGTTCTAGCCAGATGTGGTGGCTCACGCCTGTAATGCTTAAACTCCGGGAGGACTATGTGGGAGGGTCTCTGGAGCTCAGGGTTCAAGACCAGCCTGAGCAAAGTGAGACTCCTCTCTTTATTAAAGATAGAAAAATTAGCAGTCATGGTGGTGGTGCCTGCAGCCCCAGCTACTGGGGAGGCTGAGGCAGGAGGACTGCTTGAGCCCAGGGGTTTTAGGCTGCTATGAGATAGGCTGAAGTTATAGCACTCTAGCCCAGGCAACAGAAAAAGACTCTGTCTCTAAAAGAAAAATAAATGAATAAATGCAGTTGATCCTTGAACTACATGGATTTAAGCTATGCAGGTCCATGTGCAGAGAGGTTTTCCTCTGCCGATGCCACCCTGAGACAGCAAAACCAAGCCCTCTCCTGCCTCTTCTTCCTCAGCCTACTCAAACTGAAAACAGTAAAGATGAAGACCTTCCTGATGATCCACCTCCACTTCATGGATATTAATATGCTTGTGTATGATCCACATAACACTTTCTCCAGAAAGCTTTGAGAACAGCACATGAGCGTATCTCTGTTTTTCCTATTACAATGTTAGATACTTCCCGACATCCCTGGTATAATATATGTAAGTAACATACCAAATACATGTTAAATGACAGTTTATGTTATCAGTAACGCTCCTGGTCAACAGTAGGCTCTTAGTAAACTTGGGGGATAGACAAAAGTTGTACTTGGATTTTCAGCTACGTAGGGAATCAGCACCACCAACCCCCATGCCGGTCAAAGGTCAACTCTATTGCATTCTTGTTCTAAAATTGGATGACTCATTTAAAATTGGAAGAGAACTTATTTAAACACATTAAACATTGAATTAACACTGATTTTATGTTTTAGTATTATATTTTTGAAATTCTAAAGTCAATACTTCCAACATGAAACTTTGCCTTCCTTGTTCATTAAATCAAGCCATTTAGCTTCTATGATTTTCCTTCCTTAACCAGAAAAAGTGAAAATAATGTCTGTATCAGGGGGATCATTACAATGTGAGATGGAAAAAACATGCATTATGATGGTAATAATGATAAAAATGATAACTGGTGGTCATAAAGATAATTACTCGGCAGCCACATCACAAGGAAAACAGGCCAAGGGTGGCCTCGGATTACTTGCCCTTCGTATTGAGGTGAAGTCCACTAATTGACTTTTGCTTCTTTATACTGGACTCTGCAACTTGCCTGACGAATGGAATGAAGCAAAATTTAGTGAGGCTTTAGCACTTTCGGGTTGGCCCATGAGAAGACTTGCAGTTTCCATCTGGATTCTTAGAAGAACATTGACTCACAAGATGCTCCCTTCTGAAGCCCATTTTCCATGGCCACATAAGGAAATTATTGAATCACCCCATTCAGAATCTGCGACTGAGCTCCAAAAACTAGTCAGGCTTTGCTATTAGCCCCCTCTCTGTGGTCATTATGGAAGCCTGGCCCTGTCCACCCTATAGATGACTGCAGCCCTGGCTGACAGTGGACTTCATCTGCATGAGTGACATTAAATGATAATCATGTAGCTGATCTTATTTAGTACATAGATAACAAGAGGTTGTAATGATTCTTGCAAAGATTTACACACAGTGGCTAATTAGAACAACAAAAATACAATACGGTCCTACGCCATTTTATTTATTATGAAATAATGTAATTTTGCCTCTAGTTTTAAAGTAAAAATAATTTAACAATAATAATAATTACTTTTTGTCTATTGGGCCATGTTCCATGTTTTGTCTATCTTAACTCATTGAATAACCATCCAGTTAGTTTTCTTAGTATCTTTACTTGCTTCATTTCCTAGATAAGAAAATTGAGATGCAGAAAAGTTAGCTAAGTTGGCCAAGAAATGATAAAACCAGGATATTAATCCAGGCAGATCAGCATGAGATGTTCTCTGCCACAACAGCATCACTTCGCAAATGCATCAATTTGGATTTAAAGCTATGAGGGCTTGATTTCAAAGCCCAATGAATGCTTGGTTTACATCTTGTTTCCGTCTTTCATACACCTTCTAAGATCGTACTCTATATCAGCTAATTTGCCCAAACCATGACTTAATGGCCCTGCATCCAGATCTCTATAACCAAAGCCGCCATATGGATCATGTTTATTTCTTGAGTTTCCTCCCTCACACTGTAAGATCCCCAAGCACAGGGGTTGTCTCTCACTTTCCTACCTTTGCATCTTCAATGTCTGATAAATTGCCTGACACAAAATGTTCAATAAAGTTTTGGGGAATGATTGACTCCAGAGAGTTCTTGGCTACCTTAGAAGATGTTGCACATCTGAATATTGAGCTATGTTTTAAGGGTCAAGCCTGCAGCCAGATCAGCTTACACAACACCTGCTCTAGCTTCCTACCAAGCCTCCTCTAAAATTCTCAAATTTAGCACTACATAAGAAAGCCCCAGAGAAAATATAACTGTCATTATCATTTTAGTAAAGCATTCAATTTTCATAAGAGTAATATATTAAGATTCTTCCTTGAAAATCATAATTAGCTATGGCTATTAAGGAGAGCTTTATTTTGTGTGTGTGTGTATGGTGTGTACTGATAAACAACAAACTTCAATTACTACACAGATGGCTTAATGAGACATGGCTTATCAATTCTCTTACAAGTAATATGGCCACTGAGTCTTTCTAAAAAAAATTGGTTATATGCATTTTGTATTAAAAAGAGAAAAAGGTATTCCTTTCCTGGCAAATTGAAGTTATCTTTAATTTTACTCTTCCTTTCCACCTACGATACCCAAAGCAAAATTAATTGAAGAATCTTAAATTATTGAACTAGCCCCTCAAACAAAACAGGTAAATTTTTAAGCAAAGGGAAAGCTGGTTTTGAGTTACTGAAGTTAGATTCCCAGCAGCGACTCACTGCTGATTCCTCATTACTCTACCCTGGGCCCAGGGGAACCACAGTTTTCCTCTTGTTCCATTTTGTTTCATTATTAAATTATTATGCAAAATTGAAAAATGCCCAAATTGTAATCAAATAATTTGATGCACTTGTTTTATATCAGGGATACACAAGATTATAATACAATTACTATTTCTACTTGGTCCTATAGCAATCATTCTAAAATTTGACGTAATGAAGACCAGCACTGTAATGAAATTGCACATTTTCATATTTTCAACAGTGCTTTTGGACGTGAGAAAAACATCTAAGCTCTGAATCTGCTGTACTATTGCAAGAGCTAAATTTGCAAATTCAGGGGAAGCCAATTCTTTTGTTTGATGAATCAAGAGGATAAAATAGAGTGAAATTTTCTAAAAGAACTTAATTTTGAAAAAAGATCTTACCTTAAATGTTATGTTTAATGCAATGTAAAAAGTCTACTTAGAAAGACACAGGATCAAAGTACTTCATGACACATCCCTTTACAGGAAAACCTATAATAATTAGAAGAACATATGCTTTTGCTAACATCCTATTGCATTTTCATTTTAGAATAACTTAATTATCATATTTTAAATGTTTCTTTGAAAATGTTTGCATCTCTCAGGGATATGTCTTAATTTATTTTTATTCAGGAAAGATTTTCCCTTTCTAACTTCAAAAACTATTAAAGGGCACTATTGGATTTTATATTCATTAAAGAGAACACAGGTTTTAAAAGGTTAAGAAGGAGCATCTTGAAAAAAATGAACCACATTATAATATAGTACTTGCATATGTGGCCAGAAATAATGTAATCAAAGGGAAATGATGCAAATATATGTCATACAATCAACAGGAAACTGCAAAAAAAAAAAAAACTATTGAATTAGTTAGGATTTTCTAAGCAGAACAAGTGTCTACATGTGACTTAGCAAAGAAAAAATAAATTCCAATGCATCAGGAGGGCCCAACTTGGTTACTCACACACCCTTCTCCATCCCCCCCCCCATCCCAAATTCTTTGTCGTATATTCTGCTTCCTTTTAAATTATTTCTTACATGATTTATATGTCATTTTTCTGCCCTGGAGAAGCTTTGAACTATTCAGTCAGTGTCAAAGCCTTAGATATACCATTTAAAAGACATATCCTACCACTAGAGACATTTCCTACATTGATGTAAGCTCATTTGCATTGTGAAAGCAAAACATAGCCCATAGCACCAATCTTTTTTTTTTT
>CAUYQV010046257.1:0-16287 GCA_963574575.1 Galagoides demidoff
GGCGCCCGCCACAATGCCTGGCCATTTTTTGGTTGCAGCCATCATTGTTGTTTGGCGGGCCCGGGCTGGGGATTCGAACCCGCCACCTTAGGTGTACGTGGCTGGCGCCTTAGCCGATTGAGCCACAGGCGCCGAGCCAGAACTCAGATTCTTATCCTGATCCCGAGCTGGGTCCTCCTGGCTGTGCCCATTTCAAGAAAAGTATCTGGCATCATTCCTGTGGGCTAGAAACCCAGAGTCCTTCTAGACACCCTTCTCCCTCCCTCCTCACTCCCATTCTATCTCCAAGTCCTGTCCTTTTCATTCTCAGTATCATTCCCCTCAACCCTCTGCCCCCCACTTTGCTCTCAGCCAGGTTCTAGCCCCAACCTCCTCCATCTTTGCTCCCCTTGCCGGCTGCCCTCCCCTTTCCCATGGCCAATCTCAGCTTAGTCCCCAAGAAGTTCTTCCCAAAATATCAGCTAAGCTGGTTCCTATCAGCCTCTTGCTTCCCTGGCCTCCCAGCTGTTCTTAGGGCCAAAACCAAAATCCTCAACGTGGGCTGGTGGCCCTGGTAGTCCTAGCCCCTTCTGCCCTCACCAGCCCTACTGCCCCTCACACCCCATTACTCTCTGGGCCACCAGCCACACTGATTGCACTGTGCTCCTTCCCACCTCAGGGCCTTTGCACATGCTGTCACTTCTGCCTTAAATGTTCACAATGCTCTTCTCTACCACACATCCCCGACAATGGAATTTTCTTCGGCTCTGTCTTCAGCCATCATCACCTCCTCAGGGAAGCCCTCTCTGACTTCCTTGAGTAGGTAAATTCTCCCAAATATTCATTTTAGCGCTGTGTGCATCTTCTCAGCAGTAGAGCATTCAGTTAGGCATGCACAGTGCAATTATTCTGTATCTTTGTCCTTCATTTTTATGAGCTCCAGGAGGCCAGGAACCATGCCTATTTTATTCTTCACTAGCTCTAGGCAGGGTTGCAAATAAAAACACAGGTCATCTAGTTACATGGGAATTTTTGGTAAATGACAAATAATTTGTTAGCATAAGTATGTCTCACCCCTATCTCCAAGGCCTAGCACAGTGCCAGGTACACAATAGGCCATCAGCAAATATTGAATGATTACTGAGTAAATACAGAAAGGGGCTTTCTGTCCTTCTTTTTGGGCTGACTACCCACAGCTGCTTTTTTTCTGGGCTTGTATGGGTGGGATCTAGTGGCCCCATTTCTCTGCTTTGGGAGAGGGAATATGTTTCTGTAGATTTACCCTGGTTTGGGTCTTTCATCTTCTGGCCCTGTTCTTTCTCTGGGTTTCCCTCTTCTTGGATACTTCTCCAATCTGTTTTTCCACACTCTGTCGGTCTCTTTTTGTCTGTCTTTTGTCTTCTCTTCCTTCTCCCTCTATTTCTCTGCCTTTCCTTCTCCCCACCCCATCTACCCACAGCTGAGGGTTTCCTGGGGTTCCTTGTCCTTTCCAAGAAGGCTTCTCAGGTCTGCAAAGGGAGCTTACCCTGGCAGGGCTGGTCAATACACACTGCAGGAGAAGGGAAATTTGCTTGGAGCATTTGGTTTTGATCCTTGGTCCTGATGGAAGATTCTGGGTGGGAGGTTATAGGGGAGATGTACCAGGCTTCAGGGAGGAAGGTAGAAGGGTGACTTTTTCAATATCTTGAGCATTCTGGGCTAGGGATTCAGGGGGAGGGCAGGGGACCAAATTCCTGATGGGAAAAGATGGGTTTGGCAGAGATTCCAGAAGGAGTGACATACAGCCCTGTCCTGGTGTGTATGGAGGCAGGGGATTGGATTTGAGGATCTCTGGATTGGTAAACTCCAAATGTCTGCTACCACCCTCATCGTCATCACCTTCATGGGGTTGGGTCCAAGTTGTCTGGGTTTGAATCCTACAGAACTGTGGGAAATTAACCTAATCTTCTCATTCACAGTTCTGTATTCATCAAATGAGGATAAATAATAATACTTAACACAGGGGCCAGGAGCGGGCGCTCATGCCTGTAATCCTAGCACTCTGGGAGGCCGAGGTGGGTGGATCATTTGAGCTTAGGAGTTTGAGACCAGCCCTGAGTTAAGAGCGAGACCCTGTCTCCACTAAAAATAAAAAAAAACTAGCCAGGCACTGTGGCGGGCACCTATAGTTTTAGCTACTTAGGAGGCTGAGTCAAGAGGCCTAAGAATTTGAGGTTGCTGTGAGCTATGATACCATATCACTCCTAGGGCAACAGTGTGAGACTATCTCAAACAAACAAACAAACAAACAGTACTTACAGTGTTGGTGTCAAGATTAAATAAGGTAACATGGGCTAGGTACAGTATAATTTCAACACTTTAGGAGGCTGAGGCAGGAGGACCACTTGAGGCCAGGAGTTTGAGGCTAGCCTGTCTAACATATGAGATCCTTTCTCTACATAAAAAAAACTAGCGGTGCATGCCTGTAGTCCTAGCTATTTGGGAGGCTGAGGCAGGAGGATTGCTTGAGCCCAGGAGTTCAAAGCTATAGTGAGCTATGATGGCGCCACTGCAGATGGCACCATCTCCAGCCTGGGTCTCTTAAAAATTAAAAGATATTGGCTTGGCGCCTGTAGCTCAGCGGCTAGGGTGCCAGCCATATACACCAGAGCTGGTGGGTTCAAATCCAGCCTGGGCCTGCCAAACAACAACGACAACTGCAACCCCCAAATAGCTGGGCATTGTGGTGGGCACCTGTAGTCCCAGCTACGTGGGAGGCTGAGGCAAGAGAATCGCTTAAGCCCAAAGAGTTTGAGGTTGCTGTGAGCTGTGACACCATGGTACTCTATCCAGGGCAACATAGTGAGACTCTGTCTCAAAAAAAAAAAAAAAGATATCATATGGTAACACTCAAAGCAGATCTTTGTAGCAACCTGACCTCGTGCACCAGGCACTGTTCTAGGTGCTGGGGATGTGGAGGTGAATCTCATGGAGCACTCATTCTGATGGTGCAGTGCGTGCCATATGCTGTCCTTGTCCGGAGGAACATTCGTGCAGTGCTCCACAGGCTGAGAAGTACACTCATGTTGGGTATACTTTTTAGGCTTCCCATAATTTAGGCCTCCCCTTAATTTTGAGAGGTAGGTGTTATAACTGAGGAAACCGAGGCTCAGTGCCCAGAGAAGTGATTTGCTCCTAACTGTACAGCTAGCCAGTGGCTGAAGGAACCTGCCACCCAAATCGCCTGACCACACAGCCTTCTAATTCTTGATACAGAAGAAGGAAGTTAAGTGTGTGTGTGTGTGAGTGTGTGTAGGAGTGGGGTGAACTAAGGACATGTCCCATTTCAGTGTTCACAGGGCATCGGGTCTGACATGGAGGAGAGAACATTGCTTCCTGGGGCACACGCCGCAGATCCCCCTCCCTCGCCAACCCCTGTCTGCCGCATTTTGCACGGGTCACATGGAGCTCAGCACGTATTTGTCAAATGCGTGAACAAGCGAGTGTGTGTCATTCCCCTCTTCATCCTCCCCCTCCTTGTTCTCCCTCTCTGGTTCCCTTCTCCTGGCTTGTCTCCCCGCCCCCCAGGTCTGCTCCAAGCCAAGCTCTACTTGCCTCCCTTGGCTGGATCCAGCTGGGGAGAGGTGAACGGCTGAGATGCCTTCCAGGAACCAGAGTTACAAAACAAGCCCCTGGCTGGCCCCAAGAGTGCAAGTCGGGAAGAGGAGGGTCTGCAGGCTCCAGTCTGGCCAGGACTGGGGGCGGGAGGGAAGGGGAACATGGCTGGGGTAGGCCTTGCATGGAGGGGTTCTATGGATTGAATTGTGTCCCCCTAAATCCACACATGTTGAAGCCTTTACCCGCAATGCGACTGTATTTGGAGATAGGACTTTTCTGAGGTAATTAAGGTTAAATGAGTTTATGAGGGTAGGCCTGGTGGCTTTAGAAAAAGAGAAAGAGGCTTGGCACCTGTGGCTCAATCAGCTAAGGCGCCAGCCACATACACCTAAGGTGGCGGGTTCGAATCCCCAGCCCGGGCCGCCAAAGAACAATGATGGCTGCAACCAAAAAATGGCCGGGCGTTGTGGCGGGCGCCTGTGGTCCCAGCTACTTGGGAGGTGGAGGCAGGAGACTCGCTTGAGCCCATGAGTTGGAAGTTGCTATGAGCTGTAAAGCCATGGCACTCTACCCAGGGGGATAGCTTGAGGCTCCGTCTCAAAAAAAAAAAAAAGAAAACTAACCCTGATACCAAAATAAGTCAAGTAGAAGACAAGGAGAAATACCCTTTATCTAAAAAGATGAGTGCAAAAATCCTAAGTAAAATTCAGGAGTGTAGGAAAATAATACATCATAATCCTGTGAAGTTGGTCTCAGGAATGCAAGATTAATTAAAAAATAGAGATCTATCAATATAATTCAGTACATTAATTGAAGAAAGAAGAAAATAAATTACTTTCTTTTTTTTTTTTTTTGAGACGGAGCCTCAAGCTATCCCCCTGGGTAGAGTGCCATGGCATCACAGCTCATAGCAACCTCCAACTCCTGGGCTCAAGTGAGTCTCCTGCCTCAGCCTCCAAGTAGCTGGGACCACAGGTGCCCGCCACAACGCCCGGCCATTTTTTGGTTGCAGCCATCGTTGTTTGGCAGGCCCGGGCTGGGGATTCGAACCCGCCACCTTAGGTGTATGTGGCTGGCGCCTTAGCCGATTGAGCCACAGGCACCAAGCCAATAAATTACTTTCTTATGTGTGAGCAATCATCCATCAGAAACTGTAATAGACTGATGCCATACATGAAGTGACAGATAATATAAGGACCTTTATGAAGAGTACTATAAAACTTTTACTGAATGACGTGAAAAAAACACATGACTAAGTGGATAAAAATGATGTGTCTGTGATGGTAAAATTCAATACTACAAAGATATCAGTTTGTTTTGAGATAGTGTCTCACTTTATCACCCTTGGTAGAGTGCCATGGTGTCATAGTTCACAGTAACCTCAAACTCTTGGGCTCAAGCAATCCTCTTGCCTCAGCCTCCCTAGTAGCTGGAACTATAGGCACCTGCCACAATGCCCAGCTATTTTTAGAGAAGGGGTCTTGCTCTTGCTCAGGCTGGTGTCAAACTCTGGAGCTTAAACAATTCACCCACCTCAGCCTCCCAGATCAGTTCTTTTCTTTAATTTATATAGGTAATGCAATTCCAATCAAAACCCCAAAATGGTTTTTCATGGAAATTTGCCAAGGAAATATTGTAGAAAAACACGGAGAAAAGGAAAGGAAAGTTGCTTTATCAGATATCAAAATATTACAAAGCTATAGTAAGTAAAGCAGTGTGGCATAGTGCATGAATAGACAAAGAAAAAAGTGGAATTTGTAAGAGTTCAGAAATAAACCTGTTAATACAGAGCCTGGTAGATAAGAGAGGTACTTCATTTAAGTAGGGAAAAAGATGCTCTGGAGACCATCTTTTTCTGGCTCTGTGTGAGGGAAACAAAACAAAGCAACACATTTCATTGCTCTCTATCACAAACCTTTCATAAAAATAAATTTTTGATGGTAAAGCCTAAATTTTTTTTCGACAGAGTTTCATTATGTCACCCTCAGTAGAGTGCTGTGACATCACAGCTCACAGCAACCTCAAACTCTTTGGCTTAAGTGATTCTTGGCCAAGCCAAGCCTATATGTTGTTAAGCTATAAAAAATACTCTTTGGGTGGCGCCTGTAGCTCAAGTGGCTTAAGGTGCTAGCCACATACACCAGAGCTGGCAGGTTCGAATCTGGCCCCCACCTGCGAAACAATGACAACTACAACCATAAAATAGCTGGGCATTGTGACGGGCACCTGTAGTCCCACCTACTTGGGAAGCTGAGGCAAGAGAATTGCTTAAGCCCAAGAGTTGGAGGTTGCTGTGAGCTATGACACCATGGAACTCTACCCAGGGCTATAGCTTGAGGCTCTGTCTCCAAAAAAAAAAAAAAAAAAAAATTCATTGAAAATACTGGAAAATCTCTCTATCATTATTGAATGAGAAAGTTCATCTTGCTGAGGACACACACACAAAAAAGAGTCTCACTTTGTTGCCCCCAGTAGAGTGCTGTAGTGTCATAGCTCATAGCAACCTCAAGCTCCTGGGTTTAAGTGATCTCTTGCCTCAGCCTCCCAAGTAGCTGGGACTATAGGCACCCACCACAATGCCCAACTATTATTTTAGAGACAAGGTCTCCCTCTGGCTCAGACTGGTCTCAAACTCGTGAGTTCAGGCAATCCACCCTCCTCAGCTTCCCAGAGTGTTAGGATTACAGGCGTGAACTGCCTTGCCCAGATTCAAAATTTTTTAGGTAACAATTTTAGGCTTGGCACCCATAGCACGGTGGTTATGGCACCAGCCACATACACCAAGACTGGAGGGTTCAAACCTGGCCCAGGCCAGGTAAACAACAACGACAACTGAAACAAAAAAAATAGCCGGGCATTGTGGTGGGTGCCTGTAGTCC
The DNA here is from genome assembly GCA_963574575.1 of Galagoides demidoff. Classification (NCBI taxonomy): domain Eukaryota; kingdom Metazoa; phylum Chordata; class Mammalia; order Primates; family Galagidae; genus Galagoides; species Galagoides demidoff. The sequence goes on from CAUYQV010046257.1 coordinate 6,456, forward strand.
CAGCTACTTGGGAGGCTGAGGCAAGAGAGTATCTTAATCCCAAGAGTTGGAGGTTCCTGTGAGTTATCTACTGAGGGCGACAAAGTGAGATTCTGTCTCAAAAACAAAACAAAACAAAAACAATTTTAAAAAAGAAAAGACAGATTTGACTGCATCAAACTTCAGAATTGTTTTACATCTGAAAACCTGAAGAAAAGTAAATATATAGTCTGAAAAAAATACTTAGGCATAGGATTAACATCCAGAATATAGAAAGAACAAAAAATTGAAGAGATAAGGACCAAAAAAAAAAAAAAATGTTCACAGTATAGTAATAGGCAATTTAAAGAAAGGACGAGGATTGAGGGTGAGGATTAGGGGGTCTTTAGCCTCATATATGATGCCTTCACACTTTTGAAAGGAGAATATATTCACATATTGCTTGCATATGTTATAAAGAATAACATTTTGGCCGGGCATGGTGGCTCATACTTGTAATTTTAGCCCTTTGGAGGCTGAAATGGGAGAGTTGCTTGAGCCCAGGAATTTGAGACCAGCCTGAGCAACATATAGCAAGACTGCATCTCTATGAACAAAATTTAAAAGCTGATGAGTTCCAATCAAAGGTAAGTCTAATCTCTTTGGCACCCCACAAGTCCTAACTATTCAGGAGGCGGAGGCAGGAGGATTGCTTGAGCCCAGGAGTTGGAGGTTGCAGTGAGCTGTGAATGGACCACACTGTACTCTAGCCTGAGTAATAGAGCAAAACCCTATCTCAATGACAACAAAAAAAACAGATGGTAGGGTTGGAAATGATGTCCTAGGCAAAAGTTAATAAAAGCAAGACATTGTGACAAGATTAAGGTCAGAGTCAAAATATAATTCCAAGTACAAAACATTAGTGAGACAAAGGTAGGTTATTTTATATAGACCAAAAGTATAGTACACTATTAATTCCAAACAATCAAGAAATTTTTTGCCCATATGTGAGAGCTGGTTTGCTCAGGAGCTCTCCATGCTATTCCAGGACTTGGGCAGGAGGCTTCTTTTGTCCACTCACTGAGAATTTAGAGACCCATTCCCATTTTCTTAAGCTCCTGGCAGGGGAAGAGGTAGAGCTGGGGGTGCCAACACAGATTCAGTCTCCCAGGAACTGAACCTCATCTGAATTTTCTCAGGAAAACCTCACACTCCCCAAAACACTCTTTGCCGCTATTATTTTTCCACAATTGCTCTTTGTGATGCAGAGCTGACCCAGAAGACTAGTTCCCCTTTCAGAATATACTAGTTAAATAAAGGGGAAGAAAAGCAAAACATAACATTTCCAATCCAACTTTAAGAAAAAATACATAGCTTTCTTTATTTTCTATAGCTATTTCATCTTATCAACAAGCTCCTGCTTCGATGAATGATAGAGGAAAAATTTGAATTTGTTAATGAACGCAACTTAGTTACATTTCAATTAGTCATTTTCATTTTAAAATATTCAGTTTAGGGCGGCACCTGTGGCTCAATCAGTAGGGTGCCGACCCCATATACCCATGATGGCAGGTTTGAACCTGGCCCTGGCCAAATGGCAACAAAAAAATAGCCAGGTGTTGTGCACTCTATCAAGGGTGACAAAATGAGACTCTACCTCTAAAAAAAAAAAATATATATATATATATATATATACACACACTAATATTTAATTTATATATTATTAAAATATATAATCATATATAATTAATAATTTTATATAATATACAACACATTATTATATTTATATAATTATATGTATTTTAACAAATATTAATATATATTTATAAATATATTTTATAAATATTTTTATATATAAATATTTATATATATATGTATTTTCAGTTTAGGCTTGGCACCTAGCTCAGTGGTTAGGGCACTGGCCACATGCCCCCGGGCTGGTGGCTTCAAACCTAGCCAGAGCCTGCTAAACAACAATAACAAAAAATAAAAATAAAATAAAATATTCCGTTTAAAATATTCCCATTCAATTTAATTCAGTATTTTGGGATGAATATCCAGTCAATTTAAAGTTCAAACTCTGTCTAATAGCCGTCTCCTCCCAAGAGTCCCCCTTTCCTTACCACCGTTGTTCCTATGTGCTGGGGAGCTTACCTATCCTCTTACCAGCAGAAAGGGAAGTAGTGTCAAGGCTGTGTCCTGTGATCTCCTCTGGACCCTCACTCGTTTTTCCAGGCTGTGTGGCTGTTACGGGTGTCTCTGGGCCTATGATGCTTATGCCCAAAGAATTGCAACGGGTCCTGTCTGGGGTTTTGGTGCTTTTCTTGCACACACTGCTAGAGTCTGTGGCCCTGCTCTGTCTTTTATTGTGAAGTCTTTGACAGATGCAACTCGGGTTCTCTCAGCACTCTTGCACCCTCTCTCCAAGGCATGAAAAACATTCTGGTCCTCCCGTATACCACTCAAGGCCACAGGGAACTGGGGTGTGTACTCAGGTCTACGTGCCTACACACCTCTCAGCCATTTCAGAATAATCGTGAACGGGACCATGTTCACCCAGTGAATTGATGAACATGAGTGTGGAAATGAAGTACCAGCCCAGAGGTTCTAGAATCTCTGCCAGCTTATCTGTTGTTCCTGATGTTATGTCCATCTTCCCCATTCTGAGCCAAGGCTCAAGGAATGAGGGAGCTGATGAGTTCCAATCAAAGGTAAGTCTAATCTCAACCTCTCTGTCCTTCCCTGGCTGCTGGGCACCTCCAACTGGAAGAGGAGGTTGCTTCCTCCCTCAGTAGTAGCAGCTTCCTGCCATCACACCCCAAGTTTGCTCTGCCTATTAATGATTGTAAACTTCACATCCAGGCTATCTGCTTCGCTCTTACTAAGATATTTTGAAATTTGAGGATCCTTTACTTTCTCCACAAAGCTTTCAACATTGTTTGTTATTTAGTTACGGGTTTCAAAAGCTGAACTTTCATCCTATTTCCATTTGCATTCCTGCTGTAACAACTGTGATGCTCTCTGAGGCAAAAAGATGCCATGCTATGCAGCTATTATGGCTGTAGTTACATGGAAGAAAATAAGAGAAAAAACACATCAATATTTTTTCAAAAACAGATTATCTACTTCATGTCTATTTTTATTCTGGTTAAAGATGTAATTCTGAATGTAGAACCAAGAGCAAGGTTTTTAAATTTTTTTTCCCTCTTACGGTGTCCTTACAAGAGAAGACACTTACGAGTACAAATAAAGCAAAAAGAGGCTTTAATTTGTCTTCTGCAGACCCCTAGAATTAGGAAAAGCCCCAGGAGAAGCAGGATTACAGTTATTACTGCTCCAAGCAAGATACCATACAAAGAGATGGCAGAGAGGGCGTCTGCAGCAGCTCATCACCCTGCTGGTCCCCAAGGAGTTCCAGGTCCTCTCATCCGGTTGGGGGACAGACAGCAACTTGGTCAGTGAGTTCCAGCAGAGGTCAGCGATGGATTGGACTGACGTGCATCTAGCAGTCCCGAGGCAGAGGCTTTCCTTCTGGGGCTGTGTGGTCCTGGCTTTTATCTACAAAAAACAAAAACAAAACAAAACAAACCCCAGGTTTTCATGGGCTGGAACATAATATTCAACAAAGATTATTCTGTACTTACAATGTATCAAGCACTGTTACAGGCACTTGGGATACATGAGTGAACAAAACAAAGATTCCTGCCCTTATGATTTTATTTTCCAGCAGAAGGGATATATAAAATAAACAGTAAATAAATGATATATAATATGTTAGGTAGTAGAAGCTATGGAATTAATAGACGGAGAGCAGGCTATGTGGGATCAAGAGGGAGCAGGGTTAGGGTGAGGTAATAGATAGGGTGACCTACACGAATTTCATTGTGCAAATAAGGCATGAGCCAAGTCTTGAAGGAATGAGAAAGTTAGCCAGCACTGGAGGGAAAGTGGTCCAGGCAGAGGGCACCGTAAAGAAACAACCCTAGGTGATGAGGTAAGTAGCAGTGAGGATCCCAGCATGACTAGAGCAGTTAAGGCCAGGAAGAGAGGATACCAGACCATGTGGGCCTTATAAACCCTTTGCAATGACTTTGGCTTTGTCTCTGGGTAAAATGGAGAGCTATTGAGGATTCTGAGAAGCATAATGTGATCAGTGAGGAGGTAATTTCATTAATGTAGGTAAGAGAAGATGGTAGCTTAGATAAGAGTGATGGTCGAGGAGATGATGAGATGTGGTCAGATTCTGATATATTGTAAAGGAAAAGCCAATAAACTTTCCTAAAGCATTGACTGTGGAGAATGAGAGAAAGAAGAGCTGGGGTGACCCAAAGTTCTTTGGCCTGAGCAGCTGAGTGGGTGGAGTTGCCATCAACTGAGGTGAGGAAGGCCAGAAGTGGGGCAGATTTGTAGGGGAAGAAAAAAACATTCCATTTTAGACATGTTGCGTTCCAGAGGAATATTAGACATCCCAGTGGAAAATCTGAATAAGCAGTGAAATAGTTAAGTTGGGAGTTTGGGAAAGAAGTCTGGGTTAGAGAGAAAAACTAGGGAGTTAAGAGCGTGCAGATATTATTTAAATAGATCTGAATCCGATCAACAAGACAGTGATGATACAGGGTGGAAAGAAGAAAGCCTTAGATGGATCCCTGGGGCACTCCAGCACGAAGAACTACGGGAAGAAGGAGGAAGCAGCAATGGAGAGTAGGAAGGCGTGACCAGTGATGTAGGAAGAAAGCCAAGAAGCCTGGTAAAGAAAGTGCATCCCAATAGTGAGTGGTCCACTTTGTGAAACACATGCTGAGTCTCATAGGACGAAGGCTAGAGAGCTGACCACCGACCGTGACTACCTTGATGAGAGCAATCAAGGTAGCGTGGCAGGAGGAAGCCCTCAACTACAGGGAATGTAAGGAAGTAGAGGAGGTGAGAGTCTGCAGAACGTGAGTGCAGGGCATTATTCTTAGACATTTCCCGCAATCCAGAGCAAAGGAATGGAGTGGAAGTTGGCAGGGAAAACAGGGTCAAGAGAAGAGATTGCTTTTGCTCTTTTCTTGTGTTTAAAATGGGGAAGAATTCAGGCTGTTTATATGCTAATGAAAATAATCCAAGAGGAATTAGAAAGTTGTTAATGCAAGACAGAGGGAGGGAGAATTGCAGGAGGGCTATCCTTAAGGGGGGGTTGATTTTAGCTGGGACTGTGTATCTGTGAGGCAGTTGGAAAGCATAATGTGTGGGTAAAGACACTGGTAGGTGGGTGGAAGTGGTGGTGGGAGTCTGTGAGAGTTCTTTCTTGATTGCTCAAAATTTCTCAGTGCTTGAGAACGTTAAGGACACCAACTGAGCTTGTGAATGGAGCATGAACTATTCAGGGTTGGAAGAGAGAGAGGAAAGGTGTGAAATAGTCATTTACTGGGAGAGTAAGGAACTAGGATACGTGTGTGATTACCAGGCAACATTAAGAATTCACTTGAGGCTAGGGATGACAAATTTAAAGTGAGATCACACACACAACGTGGGTTTAGACACGGGCTGGGAAGAGAAGTTTAGTTACCCGGGTGGTGCCTGTGGCTCGAAAGGGTAGGGCGGCAGCCCCATATGCCGGAGGAGCTGGTGGGTTCTAAACCCAGCCCCGGCCAAAAACTGCAAAAAAAAAAAAAAAAAAAAAAAAAAGAAAGAAAGAAGTTTAGTTACCCAACATTTTAGTGTGAGCAAAAAGAAATGAGAGCAAGGGAATCCGAGTTCTGTGGATGGGAGTGCTCACAGTGAGGAGCCGCGGCATTTAAACCGGGTGCAGAGGGGAGTAAGAACTTCAGGAGAGTGAAAGATAAGACTGCAAATGGCATGGTACGTTTGTGTTCCATGGAAGCTGGTTCATTGCTCAAAGAAATAGCACGTGCCTGAAGAAAAGTGTTCTTTTGTCTTTGGCACAATCCTTCTCTGATGGGATTTTTGTTAAGTAAATATTGTATATAGTTTGATTGTAGTGTGCCAAAGGTTTGTCAGGTTGGAGGTACACTGGAAAGACGGGAGAGAGTGGTCACGAGACTACGGATGATGCAGGGGGTACATCTCTAAGGAGTGATAAGATCTAAGCTAAGACCCTGGAAGTGAGTGGTTGAGGTGAGATGAACAAGATCACTGTGAGAGAAGAGGACTAGAATTGGCCCTATACAGTTATGTACCTATTATGTACCTGTAATAATTAAAAAAAAAAAATGAGAGGCCAGGGTCATCTGTGTATAGAGCATTCACCAAGCTTAAGAAAAAAGGCTGTAATGGCAAGCGTGATAATAAACCAGGACATAAAATTGTTCAGAAATACGAGGAAATGACCCACTTTAAAGTAAATCATTAATTGAATCTTATAATTGAAATTACACACCCTTTCTACCTCGTTTTTAAACTTGTACCCTAAACAAAATGTTATTGCAAGGTAATATTTGCTTAAGAGGTACAAGCCCAAGAGAGAGGATTTTCCTAGAGATCTCTGTCAACACTTTCCATTTCTGAAGGGTTTCTTCCTAGGAGAGGCACACACACTTTTGAGAATGGGATTACTGCTTTATGCCAGTAAAGTCAAGAAGAGAGATGTTCTTTGCCTAAATTGTATTGCTTCTTTTAGTTTTGTTTTCCTTCCACTAACACATAATAATTCATACATCACATGTATTATTTCTATAATTACAACCACATATTATATTTACTTGCAAAAAGTCATATTGTGTAATACAGAAGACAAGGATTGTGCCAAAAACAAAAGGTAACATTGTACTATTTCTTTGAGCAATAAATTGGCTCCCACCAACACAACAAACCATTTCATTTGCTCCAATGATTTATTTACGACTTCATTTTCTTGAGGGAGATTCCGATTTCTTCCCCATAAAAGCCTGCTGTGCATTACAAAGGCCCCTCAGTTAATTACTAGTCTACAATCTACGATGGGACATTCATCTTGCTTGAGGAATTTCCAGGTTGGACAGTCACAGGAAAACATTCACAAAGAGTTCTAAAGTTCAGTTCTTACTTCCAACTTATATATTTCTCCTTAGATTGATAGTAATTTCATGATTTCTTTTTCCAGCACCATTTTATTATGAATCTGACAGGAACATTTTGGTATTTATAACTGGAGTAACTGAGACAGCCTGGGTCTTCTACTCCATTTTGGTGACATTAATGTCATTGCAGCAGGTAATCTTCCCTTGTTGCCCGGGAATCCATGCACATGTACGCAGCCCTTGTGGGAGAATCCCTGTGGTTGTGTTCATAGCCCCTCTCCGTGGGTTGCTTAGGTCCAGCATTAAAGGGTCACAGCATCCACTCTTTATCCCAGAGAAACAAGGTGCAGGCCACGGACCCGGGAGCAGTAGGTCAGACTTCCTGATACTGCCCAGAACATTAAATTCCTCATCCTCTGGCATCCTCACAACTGAATTTTATGCAAGTCCCTTAGACTATACTTAGGAGAATGTGCTCTATGAGAGTAAAGGAAAGTGATGTTTTTGTTCCATGTAATACCACTGGTCGGGCAGTTTGGCACCAGGAAGCCCAGGAAACATTCTTGAAGGCTTTTTCTGGCTGCCTCAGCTTTGTTACTCAAGGAAATGTAGGCTGCAGTTGCAGTTACTATAGCCACCCAGGGCAAACCCTCTTCTTGGACCACCAATTGCTGAGTACTCACCCAGAATACCCACGGTACCTACTGCCTCTCTGAGAGGCACCATCCCAAGCACTTGTTCCCAGAGCAGTGTGAGCACAGATGGCAGACCAGATTTGACTAGAAGGGGCTGCTTGTGAAGTAAGGGAGAACCCAGCGTCCTTAGTCCCACACTGACCTTCCATGGTTGACAACTTGAACCTCCAGGCAATATTAAGTCGGGTACTAAGGGAAGAAGCCAGTCTCCATATTCCCCCGGTGTGATTACATTGTATGTAAGTAAGAGAGAATACAGTCTCCCACCTCGGTCCCATTAGTGTTTAGGGCGTAACCCTTGGCCATCTCACAGAGCCAATTTAGGATTTGGATCCTTGGAGGAAGAGTTATTAGAAGCTTCTAAATCCCTAGTGAAAAAGATACATATTTTGAAATCCTTAATTTTGCTAAAGCACCTGCATGATTCCCTTTAGCTGCAAGCAACAGAAAAATCCTACTATAACTTAACCAATAGAAGTTTATGTTTCGGCTCGGTGCCTGTGGCTCAAACAGCTAAGGCGCCAGCCACGTACACCTAAGGTGGCGGGTTCGAATCCCCAGCCCGGGCCGCCAAACAACAATGATGGCTGCAACCAAAAAATGGCCGGGTGTTATGGCGGGCGCCTGTGGTCCCAGCTACTTGGGAGGCGGAGACAGGAGACTCGCTTGAGCCCAGGAGCTGGAGGTTGCTATGAGCTGTGATGCCATGGCCCTCTACCCAGGGGGATAGCTTGAGGCTCCGTGTCAAAAAAAAAAAAAAAAAAGAAGTTTATGTTTCTTCTGTAACAAGAAATCTGGAGGAAGGGCTGCTATTATTTGTCCCGTAGCCTCGTCTTGGCCTGGCTGGCATCTCTTGCTTTGCCCTTCATGATCACAAGACAATAGGAGCAGCTCTAGGCATTTTACTCCTAATTAACATGGGAAGAAAGGGAATGTAGAACCATTGGCGTCTCTCTCTTTCACTGGATTTCCAGAATTGTTCCCACCTGCCAAAAGTGATGGGTAACATTTTCTTTCACCTTTCAAGGGCCAGAACTGGGTCACATAACCATCTCTAGCTGCCAGAAAATCTGGGAGACTTTTTTTTAAAAGGCCAACCATAATTGAATTAAGTTAATTGCAGTCCATATCCTGGTTCCTCCCTGAACAAAATGGAGGTTCTCTTTGCAAGGAATAAAGGGAAGATGTATATTTGGGGTATACACGAGAGAACCTTCCATAACATACTAGTGACCTTTTGGTGCCATTGCGACCCAATGATGTATCCTGAACTAGTCCTTTATCTTCAAATAGACTGTTACCTGCCCCTCGAGCTTTAGGGTCCTATTTACCATAGTAAACTACTGACTCATTTTAAAAATATGAATATACCATAAATATGTGGGGGAGAGATTTGACCCTTTGACTCCTTAGAATGTTTAACGATCCTATTTTTCTATATTTATAATCACTCAAGTTACTCTCAGATTTGAAGCACAAGATTTGCTAAGATCGGCAGACCAAACAGGTGACATGCCTTCTATTTGATTATTACCGACATTAGCATCTGCATGCTCATTGAAATTGCACATGTCAATCTTTGCTACAAACATCAAACAACACTCTTATTTCCTCTTCCCACACTCTCTTAAACAAATAAATAACAAGAGGACAGGAAGGAATAGAAAATACTTCTCTTATTTTTAGGGGATCACTAAGTCCTAAATTATAAGTGGCTGTCTCTTCTTCTGACACCCACCTTTCATTCTGGGGTGGTTTTGGGAACCATAATCTAGGCTCTTTGAGCTGAGATTTATTATTATTATCATTTTGAGTCAGAGACTTAAGCTGTCTCATCATAGCTCACAGCAGCCTCAAACTTAAGCAATTCTCTTGCCTCAGCCTCCCAAGTAGGTGGGACTATAGGTGCCCACCACAACGCCTGACTATTTTTTGGTTGCAGTTGTCATTGTTGTTTAGCTGGCCTGGGCCGGGTTCAAACCTCCCAGCATCAGTGTATGTGGCTGGTGCCCTACCCACTGAACTATAGGTACCACCCTGAGATTTATTTATTTATTTATTTTTTTGAGACGGAGCCTCAAGCTATCCCCCTGGGTAGAGTGCCATGGCATCACAGCTCATAGCAACCTCCAACTCCTGGGCTCAAGCGAGTCTCCTGCCTCCGCCTCCCAAGTAGCTGGG
>CAUYQV010046260.1:0-10857 GCA_963574575.1 Galagoides demidoff
GCGCCTGTGGTCCCAGCTACTTGGGAGGCGGAGGCAGGAGACTCGCTTGAGCCCAGGAGTTGGAGGTTGCTATGAGCTGTGATGCCATGGCACCCTACCCAGGGGGATAGCTTGAGGCTCCGTCTCAAAAAAAAAAAAAAGAATCTTAGCTTTCTGGTCTCACCAAGTGGGCTCTAATTAGCTAAGGTACCCGTAAAGAGAGCACACAGAGGTGCCATTTCTCTCCCTGAATACTTCTCCTAGAGCAAACAGGTATTCCCACAGCAGATCATTCATAGCTCACTATCATTACACACCTGCCTCGCTCTGCCCAGCAGGCAAGCTGCTTGCAACTTCAGCATCTGCTTTACAGCTCTCCCTGGTGTTTTCCTGTATACACCAGTTTCTCACGTCAATGTCACCGCTCAGCTCAGACTTCTCAAAGTCACTGCACATAAGCTTTAGTTCACTTTGTTCAGAAGGCCTGGAAGAGCCACAAGAAAAAAAAAAAATCACATGCGTATTTTGTCATTTATACATACAGACTTCCTTTCCGTGAGAATTATCAGAAGTGAAAATATGAACCTGGGACAACCTGTGGCCTCCTTTCTTAGGGTCTGGGGGGAGAATATGATGAGCAGGGAGGGATGCCAATGCTATGTAAGAAAAAGATTATGCCACTTTTGGACTGGAATTAATTCAGAGCTCATCTAATCTATTTGCATAGTTTAACAGTGAGAGGAATAAGACTCCATAAGGTCACCTACTATCACATGACAAGTGGCAGGTCCAGGACCAGAACACAGAACTCGTGGCTTATTTTCCTCGCTAGCGAAATAGCTGAACTTGCTCCCTGGTGTCTGGTGGAAGGTACTCAGTGATAATTTAAATGCATTTCATTCCTTCATTTAGCAAAGACTCCTCAAATAGGAGTGGTGACGACGTGACATGTTACGAAAGGTGCAATGGCTACAAGAAAGAATAAAGTTCTTCCCCTGAGGATTTAAGTTGGCCAGTACCACACTTATGAGACCATGAACTAATTCAAAGATGGACCTGTAATAAAATTTCACAAACAGCAATACAGAAATGTAGAAAATACTACAGAAGTAACTAGATGATTATTTCAGTTACCTAAATATTAGGTTCACAGGATGGCAGGTAAGAAGAGCAAATATGTGAGATGTATTGGATGATTTTACTTATTTCTAATCAAGGTAAAAAAAAAAAAAAAGAATATATAGACAGATACAAGAGCCAAGAAAATAGACAATTCAACAACAACCCACTTCTTAAGCATCTCGATCCAAAACACGATTAGCTACGGGTTACTGGAGAGTTAACATTTCAACAACTTCATTATTTCTTCTAAGTGTCAGAAGTCTGCTTTCAAAAACGTATACTAACATTTAAAGAGTGAAATTCCATTCTAATTTTATATCTTTCTATATGTTCATTATTAGGAAAATAGAATACTTTTAAGTGACCTCATAGTCAAACCACCTGTTTATGGAAACACATGTAAAGTAAATGAATATAACTAGGTCTGATTTTTCCTTTCTAGAGAATACTGCCTTGGCACTTTAGTCTACATAATCCAGGCCCAAATAAGGAAAATTACCTGTCAATAGTTAGATTTTAGTGTTAACATGAAAGTAATAACAGATATGTATATTGCTTCTTGTGAGAACTTGTGTGACCATTACCAGTGAGCGCACATGAGAACTGCTGGTGAGCGTGTCATATGCTAACCCACTGGCTGGAAGCTCAAGACAGCAACTCCCCCCAGGGGTCCACAGCAGACCCCTAAACAGCACCATTGTGCTCTGGCCCAGTAAAAAGCTGAACTGCAGCAAGGTAGAACCCTCTCCCCATGCAAATCTGGAACTGCCAGAGAAAAATTTAAACACATTTAAATATCTAGCAGAGTTCATAAGAAGGAGAAATCCCTAGATACCAGAATTCAAAAGAAGAACAAGTCTGAGTGGCTGGTGGGACTGGGGGTTACTGGACAGGAAACAGGCCTCACTGCTCACTTACATGTTAATGCACTCTCAGGACAACCTCAGATAGGTGTGTGTGTGGCAGGGATGGAACTCCACCTCCTGCATGAGACCAGGGCTCTGGAAGGGGGGGGGGTGGCTCCTCAGTGAGTGGGAAACCTGAAAGGCTCTGTCCACGGACCCTGGGAGGCAAAGGCAGGGAAACATGTCTCTCCTATGGGTCCCACGCATGTGTGTGTGTGAGAGAGAGTGTGAGAGAGTATGTGTGTGATGCTGGAAGCTTAAATAAAGAAATCAAAACTTTGAGGCTATAAGTCATCTGGGGGGTGAGGGGGGGTGAGCATTCTGGGGGATTTGTAAACACTATTGTCCCTCATGAAAAAAACCCTCAAGCTGAGCAATTTATGTAAATTTTGACTTCAGGAGCATTTCTGGTACCCCAGCAATACAGGATCCTTACACAAGCCCTGCCCAACTCCATTTACAGATAAGAAAATGGGAGCTCAGGGAGATGAAATACATGAGCCAGGCTTCCTCAAACAGAGTGTAAACTGCAGGGGCTCCAATTCTGGCTCCTCCCTTACCAACCTGTGGCTTTAAACAAACCATGCAATGTCTGGGCACCTCACTTCACACAGCTGCGAAGAATCTACCCTCTGCAGGACTGAAGCAAAGTTTGCCTGAATTGTAATCTTCTTTATTCTCCAAATCTACTGCATCATTATGACCCCAGATAGCCCAGGTAGGTCAGTGGCTGAACTAACTGTATCCAGTGGTTTTCTCTAGTTCCTGCCCCACAAATGCCCCTGCACTTCACAGGCAGAATGAAGAGCTCCCATGGAGGCAGCCAGGAGTGTCCAACCTGCACCCCTCAAGCTCATGCAGATTGTCTGAGGGCTATTTTGCTTATCAGCAGTGTTGGAGACCATGAAAAGTATGCATGGACTTTTTCTTTTGCTCATCAGCTTTTATTAGTGTTTGTGAATTTAATGTGTGACCCATGACAACTCTTAGCCTTCCAATGTGTGGCAGGAAAGAAAAAAGTTTGGACACCCTTGCTTACACTTTTTCACTAAAATCTCCCACAGTTTTTAGCATTTTATCAAGGAAAAAAATCTAAAACTTTAGTCACTTTAAGGTATTTTTAGCAAAATACAAACATAATGGGGAAATTTTAATTTTACAAATATATTTTAATGTCAAAATACAAACATCTATTCTACACTCTCGTCTGTAGCCAACATTAACAGAAATACACAAATAAAAAATAATAACTAAATGAAAATGATAAAGTGATAAACAGATCAAAATTATAAAGGGCCTGTAGAAATTACACACCTTGAGACCTGAGCAATACCCCTTTTCTTGTTTTTTCTACATGTTCGACTTTTATTCCAATTTAAATTTTGTAAATTTCCTTCTTTTTTCTCCTGAAGCTTCTTCTTCCTATAAGGATCTTCTTGCTAAAGAGGAAAAAGAAAACATTTAGTGGTTTAAACTGAGTAAACATAAATAAAAACTTATGAGGTTTTTTTTTAACTTTTGAAGACCAATTCCATCTGCATTCAGAATGGGTCCCAGTGCTGCTGAAATCCGAGACATATGTTTCTCCATCTCTAGTTTGTTTTCATTTCCCTCCTTACTCTACTTCCCTCAAGCTCCACAGAAAGAAAAGAAGAAAAGAATTGTTGCCCATAAAATTCCTGAGGAGCTGAAAGGAAAAACATCTGCTAGCAATTTATGGTCAGCTTGCTGTTAACTTTTTCAGCAATAAATCCTCCAACCTTCACCTGTTAATTTGGTATGTGCAACTCCCATGAATTATTGTACTACTGAAAAAAATCAGGTAAAAACTCAACTTAGGAGCACATTGTGTATTTATGTTTCTATTTGTTTACAGATGAACTTTAGGAGGACAACCAAATCTCCAGAGAATGCTCCAAACTAATTTAACCTTCTTGGGTAAATAAGGCAAGAATAAATGTGATTTTTTTTTTTTTTTGGTAGAGATAGGGTCTCACTCTGTCACCCAGACTAGCGTGCAGTGGGTTGACCACAGCTTGCTGCAAAGTCAAACACTTGGGCTCAAAGATCCTCCTGCCGTGGCCTCCCAAATGGTTAGATTATAGGTGTGACCTACTATGCCCAGCTGCTTGATGTTTTTAAATGTGTTTTTGAAAAACTTAATTCTGCATGAGATGTATACTCATATATGTAAGTTATAGAAATGTGTATTAAATATGAATGGTTTTCTAAATCTGGACTTTATCCTCTATTAATGTCATGCATGGCCTATTAACAGACTCAAGGGGAGATGAATTCTTGCTTTTTGAAATTTTAAAACAACTAAAGTCTCTAACATCTTCTAATACTTACTGCTTCTCCTCCTTCCACACACTGTCCCCTTAAAGCAGAGACGCGGTCAGCGAACAGGAGTTCACACGAGACTCAAGGGCTTAAAAGACTTATGTCTAAAGATGTTAGGTCTTTTCAAGAGGAAAATGTCTTCTCCAGGGACTACCCCTAGGCAAATGTCTAGTCCAGAAAGTCCTCTTCCTACTGACCCTTGAAGGGATTCACATTTCACGAAAAGCAAACATTTGGCTAATTTTATCTTCTTTTTGAGAAGGTTGATCCAGAAATCAGAGTAAGAATCCATCAAATTCTAACATATACTTGACTAACACCTATGACTTCGAAGGAGAAAAAGAAAAGAATCCTTGTGCAGCTATTAAAGCAACATGCACACTACAGCACACACTAGAAATAAAATGAAAGTGGCTCTATAAGCAGGGGGATTATGGAATTTTTTATTCTTCTTTATACTCCTTTAATTCTCCCCCCATAAGAATGTATTATTTTTTTTTCTGATTCTGAAGGTATTTTAAAAACCTGACAAGTAAAATATACAAAGCCCTGACTATAGGACCTTATGCCAATTGCCTGAGTTGATGCTAAACAGACACAGGAAAGACACAGACTCAGGATCCAATGCTAAATGTCACACACACACAGATTCATTCATGGACTGTTCTTTTGTGTATTTCTCACTGGGGTTGGAGGAGTTTTCCCCTCTCCTCCCCTGACACTCAAGGACCAACAAAAGTTTGTCACCACAGCAAGTACTTGAGCCTTTCCAGCCCTCCAAAATCATGTACAAATACAGGACCCCATCTCTAAGTGGGGTCAGAGATAACACGAGCTGGCCAGCAGTCAGGCTGACACTTGGCTGCCTTTCTCCAATCCACTGGCTAGAACAGTCAGCACATGCAAGCAAGAGGGTGAGGAGGGTGAGGATGTGGGTCCTCCACTGGACTACCAAGAGGTGGACAACGGCAGCCAGAATTCTCTGTATCAGAAAGGCAAGGAAAGTGCTGGGCAAGCTGGACCCAGAGGCGTTAAGTGGAATGACCAAGAAACAGGGCCCGTGAGCAACACGCCAGGGCGATAGGACAAAGCAAACAGCGAGAAAGCAAAAGGATAAAAGATGTAGCGAGGAATGAAACCCAACCCAAGACCTCTGTCTGTGGAGCATCATCGAAGCAACAGGCAGTGAGGAAGGATCTGACATGATGGGGTTGAAAGAGAATAGGCCTGCAGTGGAGGCGGCGAGGGATGGAGAGGACAAAGTGAACCAAAGCCACAGGCTTGTCAAGAAACCCGGGAAGAGGAAAGGTCAGTCTGGCTCTTTGCTTTCTGGTACAGAGGGCCTCACAGAGAGGAGGCTGGGCCTAAGAAGGAGACGGAGTCCCACCAAGCCGCAACGAAGCCCAGGGGCTCTGAGGCTTCACTGCCAGATTTGAATCTCACTTTCTGATGACGAGCTGGGTGATCCTGGGCAAATTACTCTGGCTCTTAGTTTCAGTTTTCTGAGTCTTCCTCCAAGGACAGTTGTGAGGATTAAATTACCTGGCACCTAGTAAGCAGTTTATATGAGATTTAGTTATAATCATCATAACTGTTGAACTAGTTAAGTTTACCCTGACAGAGGTGATGATTTAATTAACGGCAAGGTGAAGAAAGATTCATAAGCTTCATTAAAAGCAAAGGAAGAGGCTCGGCGCCTGTGGCTCAAGCAGCTAAGGCGCCAGCCACATACACCTAAGGTGGCAGGTTCAAATCCCCAGCCCGGGCCCGCCAAACAACAATGATGGCTGCAACCAAAAAATGGCCGGGCGTTGTGGCGGGTGCCTGTAGTCCCAGCTACTTGGGAGGCGGAGACAGGAGACTCGCTTGAGCCCAGGAGTTGGAGGTTGCTATGAGCTGTGATTCCATGGCATTCTACCTAGGGGGATAGCTTGAGGCTCTGTCTCAAAAAAAAAAAAAAAAAGCAAAGGAAGAAATCAAAGAAGAGAAACTACAGGTCCAGGTCATGCAAGGGCATTCGGGGAAAGGGCAAAAAACTTTGATACACAGTATGTGCTGGACAAAGAGTTAACACTGCTAACATATAAAGTGCTCTTACAGAAAGAAAGAAAAAAAACACTAACATTTGAAACTTGGCAGACGACACAGAGAAACAAGTTCACAGAAGAAATACAGGCCAGACATGGGGCTCACACCTGTAATCCTAGCACTATGGGAGGCTGCCGAGAGAGGATGACTTGGGTTCAGGAGTTCAAGATCAGCGTGAGCAAGAGCGAGATCCCTGTCTCTACCAAAACCAGAAAAAAACTGACTGGGTGTAGTGGCATGAACCTGCAGTCCCAGCTACTTAAGAGGCTGAAGCCAGAAGATTGCTTGAGTCCAACAGGTGGAAGCTGTAGTGAGCTATGAGGATACCATTGCACTATTGCTGGGCAAAATGCGTAAAACTCTATATAAACAAAAAAAAAAAAAAAGAAAGAAAGAAAAAGAAAAACAACACAAAGAGCTCATCCAAAATACTTCATAATAAAATAATGTTTTTAGAAAAGGCAAATGAAACTAGCTTCTATTTTATTTTTCCATTTTGGTTCCAGAAAAAAGAAATGTGTTTATGCCTGAAAATACCAAGAAACAGCTGAGGAAGCAGGATCCTGTTAACCAGTGTCTACCTCTGAGCAGTCGAAGCAGCACTGGGTTAGATATTTACTTCTTAAGGTACAGCATTTTCCTTTCAGCAGTGTGATTTTGGATGAGTAGTTATACTTTCTTCTGTTTGTCAAAAGTATTTACCTATCACACTGACCAAGAGTATTCACCTATCACACTGACCAAGAATTTGCAAACAACTGATGTTGGTGAGAAGAATGAAACCAACACTCGCAAAGTTTTGAGATACACAAAAATCAAGAAACATAAAACCCACACAGATGAAAACAAATGAAGCCCCACCCCCACCCCCAGCAACATCAATAAGCTGATCAAGGTGAAACTTGCACTAGTGAATCAGAAAGGGCACTGTCAACTATGTTTCTTAGAAGTGAAATAATGGGCTCGGCACCTGTGGCTCAATTGCCTAAGGCACCAGCCACATACACCTAAGGTGGCAGGTTTGAATCCCCAGCCCGGGCCCGCCAAACAACAATGATGGCTGCAACCAAAAAATGGCCGGGCGTTGTGGTGAGCGCCTGTGGTCCCAGCTACTTGGGAGGCGGAGACAGAAGACTCGCTTGAGCCCAGGAGTTGGAGGTTGCTATGAGCTGTGATGCCATGGCACTCTACCCAGGGGGATAGCTTGAGGCTCCGTCTCAAAAAAAAAAAAAAAATGCTTCACATAGTAACAAAGTATATCTTTTAATTTTAATTCCAATATTGTTTTCTTTTTTCTTTAGAGACAGAGTCTCACTTTATTGCCTCTAGTAGAGTGCTTTGGCCTCACAGCTCACAGCAACCTCCAGCTCTTAGGTTTAGGCTATTCTATTGCCTCAGCCTCCAGAATAGCTGGGACCACAGGCACCCGCCACAATGCCCTGCTATTCCAATATTGTTTTCAATACAATTTCAATGAGTTTACTGTTATGCCTGGGTTTTCTTAACAACCATTGTACAAGGCTCTGATTTGGCAATGTCCATAAAGCAGCAGTTCTTAATCTGCGGTTGTGACCCCTTTTTAACAATGAAAATACATTGCAGCATTAGGAAGGTTGAGAACCACTGCAGGAACCAGCACTAACTTATTTACTGCTAATTAACACTAATGGCAGGTTAGGTGGCAGTCAAATGCAGCAACATTCCTTATGTGTGTTTAAGAAAGTTTTAAGGCTCGGCGCCTGTGGCT
This sequence comes from Galagoides demidoff, assembly GCA_963574575.1. Taxonomy (NCBI): domain Eukaryota; kingdom Metazoa; phylum Chordata; class Mammalia; order Primates; family Galagidae; genus Galagoides; species Galagoides demidoff. The sequence continues at coordinate 8,185 of CAUYQV010046260.1, forward strand.
GGCTCGGCACCTGTGGCTCAATCGGCTAAGGTGCCAGCCACATACACCTAAGGTGGCGGGTTCGAATCCCCAGCCCAGGCCCGCCAAACAACAATGATGGCTGCAACCAAAAAATGGCTGGGCATTGTGGCAGGTGCCTGTGGTCCCAGCTACTTGGGAGGCTGAGGCAAGAGACTCACTTAAGCCCAGGAGTTGGAGGTTGCTATGAGCTGTGATGCCATGGCACTCTACCCAGGAGGATAGCTTGAGGCTCTGTCTCAAAAAAAAAAAAAAAAACTTTTATTAAGGTGGTGCCTGTGGCTTAAAGGAGTAGGGTGCTGGCCCCATATGCCCAAGGTGTTAGGTTCAAACCCAGCCCTGGCCCAAAACTGCAAAAAAAAAAAAAAAATTTTATCAAATGAAATTCCCTGCCATGTTAACTTTAATTTAACCATTCTAAATAAAGAAAAATTACAGGGACTTTTGTAAATAGATTCTTAGACAGCTATAAAAATGGCTTATGAAGGTGATGCCTATGGCTCAATGAATAGGGCACCAGTCCCATATACCGAGGGTGGTAGGTTCGAATCCAACCCTGGCCAAACTGAAACAAAAAAATAGCTGGGCATTGTGGTGGGCGCCTGTAGTCCCAGCTACTTGGGAGGCTAAGGCAAGAGAATAGCCTAAGCCCAAGAGCTGGAGGTTGCTATGAGCTGTGACACCAGAGTACTCTACTGAGTGAGACATAATGAGATTCTATCTCTAAAAAAAAAAATGGCTATGTCTTGCAGTTGTATTTTTTTTAGTCTTAATTATATTGTCTTACCCTTTTCATTTTAACACCTAGAGCAACTTCTTTATTCTTTGACTAGATGTTCTTTTAAAATATCATCAGTTAGGGTGGGTGAGGTGGCTCATACCTGTAATCCCAGCACTTTGGGAGACCGAGGCCAGTGGATCCCTTGAGCTCAGGAGTTCCAGACCAGCCTGAACAAGAGTGAGACCCTGTTTCTACTAAAAATAGAAAAATTACTTAGGTGTTGTGGCAGCCAGCTATATAATCCCAGCTACTCGGGAGGCAAGAGTTTGAGGTTTCTGTGAGCTATGACACCAAGACACTCTACCCAGACGTACAGAGACTAAAAAACAAAAAAAAGTATGTAATAGTAATAATATCATCAGTTAGAATCTAGTTTTAATTTGTATCTGCAAATACAAAACTGAGGGAAATTTTAAAATGCATTAGTAAATCCAGAAGAGATTTTCATTCCAATTCTGATTCATCCTAAATAATCTAAGTAACTGGGCGGTGCCTGTGGCTCAAAAGGGTAGGGCGCTGGTCCCATATGCCAGAGTTGGTGGGTTCAAACCCAGCCCTGGCCAAAAACTGCAAAAAAAAAAAAACAATAATCTAAGTAACTTTGAAAATATTTTATAGTGACTCAGTGCCTGTGGCTCAAGTGGCTAAGGCGCCAGCCACATAATCTAAGGGGCGGATTCTAATCCAGCCCAGGCCCGCCAAACAATGACGGCTGCAACCAAAAAAAAAAAATTAGCCAGGCATTGTGGTGGGTGCCTGTGGTCCCAGCTACTTAGGAGGCAGAGGCAGGAGACTCACTTGAGCCCAGGAATTGGAGGTTGCTGTGAGTTGTGATGCCATGGCACTCTACCCAGGAGGATAGCTTGAGGCTCTGTCTCAAAAAAAAAAAAAATTTTATAGTTTTTGTGATTTACAAATGCTTTCTAAATTTTGATCATATGATGAAGTAGTATTCGAATATTATCCAAATTTTTGCAGTGTTTATTTAAAATGAATTTATTAATCACATAAGTAAAAAGCTAAATGACTATTATTGACTCTTGTGCTCTCTTTGGCAGCACTTACATTAAAAAAATATTATTGGGGGCAGTGCCTGTGGCTCAGTGAGTAAGGTGCTGGCCCCCATACACTGAAGGTGGCAGATTCAAACCCGGGCCCCAGCCAAACTGCAACAAAAATAGCTAGGTGTTGTGGCGGGTGCCTGTAGTCCCAGCTACTCAGGAGGCTGAGGCAAGAGAATTGCCTAAACCCAGGAGTTGGAGGTTGCTGTGAGCTGTGACACCATAGCACTCTACTGATGGCAATAGAATGAGACTTTGTCTCAACAACAACAACAAAAACTCGGCTCTTAATATTGTAGCAAATGCAATTTATTTGATTCCTGCTCAGTGATGACAAGGGATCAGATCCTGAGACGTGTAAGAGTCATTCATTACCTGTTTTCTGACCAAGATTCGTTGAATACGGCTCGCTGCCTGTGACTCAAGCAGCTAAGACGCCAGCCACATACACCTGAGCTGGTGGGTTCGAATCCAGCCCGGGCCCACCAAACAACAGTGACGGCTGCAACCAAAACATATCTGGGTGTTGTGGCAGGCCCCTGTAGTCCCAGCTACTTGGGAGGCGGAAGCAGGAGAACCTCTTGAGCCCAGGAGTTGGAGGTTGCTGTGAGCTGTGATGCCACAGTACTCTACCAAGGAGGATAGCTTGAGGCTCTGCCTCAAAAAAAAAAAAAAAAAAAAAAAAGTGAAAATACTTTTTTTTTTTTTTTTGAGACGGAGCCTCAAGCTATCCCCCTGGGTAGAGTGCCGTGGCATCACAGCTCATAGCAACCTCCAACTCCTGGGCTCAAGCGAGTCTCCTGCCTCCGCCTC
>CAUYQV010046261.1:0-13873 GCA_963574575.1 Galagoides demidoff
AGAACCAGAATGTTTTAAAACTATAACTGAGAAAATGACATGAAGGCTGTGTTGATCAGTTTGATGGAAGTATTTCAGATTGCATGTGAAAACCCCACACTGTACCCCAGAAGTGTATTAATGTGTACCTAGTTATCATTATAGTTGTACTTAATGGTGCCCAGGTAAATCTGAAATCTCCCAAACCAAACCCCCAGAAAGCAAAGGACCAAAACCTGTGCCCTAAGCATAACTCGAAACAGAGAATCTCCAAACTTTAAATTACATCTAAGTAGAAAAATAAGCCCTAGCACCTCCCAGAGAACTCTTTTCATGCTTATAAATTATAAACCACAAAAAGCTATGACAGCATGAGAACAAACTGCCCAGAACAAAGCAAACAGGGGTCAGTGGTAGGCATAAGAGTAAAGTCAACAACAGAAAGAAAAAGAACACTCTTAGTGTGCAAATACTGAAAAAATTCCTGGTAGATCAGAATAGATGGCAAGGCAAAGACCTGAAGAGCAAGATTACTCAATAAGGCCACCTCGAAAAGGGAAAAAGTTTCAAGAAAAAAAAAAAAAAGGTTTAAAAAAAGTAGGGAGAGAGGAGTGCCTCAGGTAACAGAATAAATGAAATAAGAGGGGAACTTTTAGGCTCCTATAAGATATCTCAAAATAATCTTAGGACATATACCCTCTCCTATGCATGCTCTTCCCTAAAAAAAGCTATGTAATAAAAAAACACCTTTACTGTTCTCACATAAAGAGTGCTCTTAATACTTGCCAGCTACCTCAAACTCAAACCACCGATCCTGTCCACACTCACATGCAAATAATCCGTAAGTATTCAAAACAGAAAACATAAATGGTAACAATTGGCAAAACTACCCACAAAAAAAATCAATAATGAAGCAAAAGCAAACATAACACCACGCTCCAAAATGAAGTAGATACACTCAAGAAAAGCATCTGAACACTGCGGTGACGGGACTCGCCAGTGTAATTAGAGAAGAGAAATCAGAGTCTTTAGGAATTGGAAAAAAGGAAGTAAAACATCTCTAGCTGCAGAGATGATTCATTCTCTAAGAAAAAAACAAGGAGAACCAATGAGAAAACTAACTCAAACAACAGAAGAACTCAGTACGGAAGCAGGATACAAAATTACCATTCAAAAGAATCAACAGCCTTCTTATATATCTACATAACAAGTTCAAGGATATAATGATAAAGCAATTTGGATTTACTATCACAGCAGAAAAATAACACTAAAGATAAAAACAACTCTAAACCAGTATTTATATATCAGTTCCCATCATACTACTCCTCACAGAAGTACATTATAGCAGCTCTGAAACACTGTCTCTGCATTCTGGGAAAGCAAAAAAGTAAATATATTGTAGATGATGGGAGCCATGTTTCTTAATGTTGGAGAGGAAGTTATAGCATGACAAGGGAGGAAGCTAGAAGGAAATCCATGCTGGAAAAAGTTGCTTCTTACTACAGATACAAAAAAAGATATGTTTGTATGTTTTTAATTTTTATTTTATTATTATTTTTATTTTTTGCAGTTTTTGGACAGGGCTGGGTTTGAACCTGCCACCTCCAGCATATGGGACTGGCGCCCTACTCCTTTGAGCCACAGGCACCTCCCTGTTTTTAATTTTTAGAACATCGACATAGGCCATGTAACACTTTACTAAAAATTAGTGCCTCAAAAAGAGGAGGCCATCATAGCCCCCAAATGATCTATCTATAAACACGGAGCATGATACCATTTGAGGAAAAAAGATTAAAAATAATACCAAATATCTAATTACTATCATCAGGAACATAAAAAATTAATTCAGAAGTCATTCAACAAATATTAAATACCCACTATGAACGATTATTCAATATTTTTTCTTTCTACTATATTCTGGAAATAAATGGTCAGAAACCAAGAACAGACATTCCAAATTTAAAGAATTGGTTTTTTGTTTTTTGTTTTTTATTTGAGACAGAGCCTCAAGCTGTCACCCTGGGTAGAGTGGTGTGGTATCACAGCTCATAGCAACCACCAACTCCTAAGCTCAAGCGATTCTCCTGCCTCTGCCTCCCAAGTAGCTGGGACTACAGGCGTCCGACACAATGCCCGGCTATTTTTTGGTTGCAGCCATCATTGTTGTTTGGCAGGCCCAGGCTGGATTCGAACCTGCCAGCTCAGGTGTATGTGGCTGGTGCCTTAGTCGCTTGAGCTACAGGCACTGAGGCCCAAATTTAAAGAACTGTATCCTTATATTTCTTTAGTCACTTCTTTCTTATTTGGAATTTTTATTAACATCCTATATTATGATGTTTATGCAATAACTCTTTCAACCCAAACAGTAACAATAAATTAGAAATTTTAAGTCCTACACATTTGTAAACTTGAACTCATGAAAGTTTAAGTACAAAGCTACTAAGTGGCAGAAGCTCTGATGTGAGTCCATTTCTATCTAAGTTCAAAGACTAATTTTCACCTATAGCATGTTGTACCCTGTCTGGGTAAAAATATACCCATATACACAAAGATTTCATTCCCAGGCCATCTAACAGATTTCTTTTAATCTATAATGTATCAGAAATGATGGTAAAGGAGATTAAAATAAAGGAATAGTAAGATCTATAAGAACTTAGCAAGTATCTTACATAGAAAAGGCTAATTTTTTTAATTACTAAAATATAGTTAACCACAGTATCAATATTATTGATTTCAAATCTGGATCTTAGAAACAGACACCATGTCTGTCAAACCAAAGACAAAAAGGAATCAAATGTTTTCTCTGTCTTCATTCAAGCTATCTATATTTGATTATTGCCTATAATATGCCAACTATGCACAGAAGAAATGCAGTGAAGATTCCTGCTACACTGAGGACTAAAAGAAATCTGCTAAACAGCCGAGGAATGAAACTCCAAGCATAGTCTCCATGTATAACACAATATTTTAAAAATATATAGTGAAAACATCATTAAAACAATTAAACAAACGCTCACTATAACATATTCACTTAATGCAGTATAAGTGGTAAGGGAGAAATGAGAAACAAAAAAAGATAATTATAAAAGCAAGTAAAAGGGCAGCTTAAAATCCAAATATATTAAAAACAGCAGTAAGTGTGAATAGATGAGAAATCCAATCAAAAACCACATACTGCTAGACTGAATAACAAAAGAAGAGCCAACTAGAAGCTGTCTACAGGAGACATCAGGTACCAAAATACAAAACAAGTTAAAAGTAAAAGGGTGGAAAAAGACATAGAAGGCAAAGAGCAACCATGAGGAAGCTGAGACAACTGCACCTACATCAGGCAAAACAGATTTTAAAATAAATTACTACTAGACGTAAAGTGGAGTGTTTTATAATGACAAAAGGAAGATACATAGTAAAACAACTATAAACATTTATGTACCAAATGTTTGAGCTCCTAAATATGTGGGTTGCTACAAAAGTTTTAAGACAGACTGTGTTACTGTCCATTATTTCACTTCCAAGAAACATGGCTAACACAGTCCTTTCTAATTCACCCACGCAAGTGTCAATGTGCTCAGCATCTTGGTGTTGCTGGGACAGCTTCATTTGTTTCCGTACACGGTTTTTTTGATTTTTGTGCATCTCAAAACTTTTATAACAATTCACTTCTACAAAGCAAACACTGACAGGACTGAAGTGACTTCAATACTCTATTTTCAAAAATGGACAGAGCCTGTAGGCATAAGATCAATGAAGAAAATAGAAGATTTGAACAACACTATAAAATAATCAAACCTGAAAGACACCTATAGAATACCCCACGCAACAACAGCAGGATAGGGATTCTCAGTGATACATCGGGCATTCTCCAGCAGAGATCATATGCGAGGCCATAAGACAACAGCTACATGGCTACTGCCCACTATATTAAATAGCTGCTATTCACGGATATGAGATGCTCTGTAATGACGGTATCCTAACATGAGCTGTAATCCTTTTCTTCTGTAGTTCTGAATCACATAAAGTGGGTGCAAAAGCCCTATCTAAAATACCAGTACTCACAGACTAGTAACTCACAAACCCCAAAGGGCACCCTGTTCCTAAATCTTGGTGTCACATCCCTACCCACAAAAACGGCTATAAAGGGCAAGGAAGGGACATATACATTCTCCAAAGAGGACTCATTTTAGCCCATAAAATAATTCTAAGCGGCTAATAAAATAGCCTTGTATGTATGGAAATGTTTTAATTATTTTTAAAAGCACATTTAAAATATGAAAACACACCTCTCAAATTTTTCAATAGCTCTTCAATACTTCTTAGTACATCACTGTAAGAGAATCATTAATTCCCAGGTGACTGGGCTCATTAAAGTCCTAGCAAATCATTGCTTGAAATAAAAGCTTTGGCTCTAAAAGCAGTCAACAGTTTAGCCATAGCTTAAAGAAAGTATTTTCTTTTTTAACAACTTGCCATTCTTCATATTACATGAAGAAATACATAACAAACTTAGAATTTTAAATGTAGTCTTTTTTACTATGTAGAGAGTTCTGTTCTTTAAAAGATTTTAAAAGTAAGTATGAGCCCCATTAATATATCATTTTGAAATTGATAAAAATAATTATATCAAATATACAACGGTAAATGACACCATATAGGGTGGCACCTGAGGCTCAAAGGAGTAAGGCGCCGGCCCCATATGCCGGAGGTTGCGGGTTCAAACCCAACCCCAGCCAAAAACTGCAAAAAAAAAAAAAAAAAAAGACACTATATAAATAAAAGACATTTGTACTTTAATGACATAAAAAGATATTACTTACTGTGCTTTTATCTTTCAGAAGTTTTTCAATTACTTCAATTAACATTTCCTTCTGATCTGGATCAAGACTAAAATATAAAAAGAACTTATGTTATTTTTTTCCTCCTTTCATTCTATCTTTAAATAATGCTTACTTTTTCAAGGATGCTGAGAAGTTTTAAAGGAAAGGAGAGAAAACAAGAATGAGTTTAAAATAGAAACAAACAGAAGACAAATTTAAAGTACAATGGGATGGTTTTTCTGATACATGTGTCCTAATCCTTCCCTCTAAAGTTGCCCATTAAAGTATTTAAAGAACAAATTCACTTCTTAAAAAGTTGGAAAACGGGGCAGCACCTGTGGCTCAAAGGAGTAGGGTGCTGACGCCATATACCAGAGGTGGCAGGTTCAAACCCAGCCCCAGCCAAAAACTGAACAAAAAAAAGTTGGAAAACCTCAAGAGAGTAACTGCTAGTAGATAAACCACAAATTCTTCCTTTAACTGGGGGAAAAAATAACAACATAGCACCATTTTCTACTACAGACACACCAGTGCAGTCAGTGACATGCATTATAAAACCTGCCAGATAAAACCAAGAAAAATAAAAGGCAGTACTGAGATTAAAGCATTTGATATAGAGGCCTAACGGGCTGTACTGAGCTACAAGACTGTTAATTCAAGGCAGGGAGAGGTAAACTTGAGCCCAGTGAAAGAAGGACTAATAAACCATCACAGCGAGCCTGGATCTTATCCCACAATTTAAGAACGCAAAAGGTAATTAGGTGAAAAGCATGATAAAACTTTGCCTGACAATTAACCTAAAAATATGAGATTTTACTTTTTACAAACATTATCTAAGTTTATTATTCATCATTATAATTATGTGATCATGTTCAAACATGTTATTTCTGTGAAAGTCCAGCTCAAGTCCCTGTTATCAAAGCAGTCTTTCATAACTAATCCCCTCTCATTACTTCTTTCTGGTAACATAATGTGATCACTGGCCCCTATCTTATCTAAGAATTGCTAGCATACCTTGGTATATACACATATATTATGTGCTAAAATCTTATTCAATTAAAGGTTGCCTTCCTCAAGTATGTGATATGCTATTTACATAAGTAAATACCACACCCTCTAGCATTTTCACACATCTCACACATCTCAGCACTGTGAACACACACCCGAAACAGAAAAGGACCTCAAAAAAGCTGGTAGAATTAATGACCACAGAAAATAATACCAAGTTCAGGGCACTGTATGTTATTTGCTGAAATAGCATACAAACGTGGTATGACAGTACACATAAAAATCACTATATTTAAAAAGAATTTTTAACAGAATAGCTCTGAAAAATAATCAGACAAGGAAAGGAGAAGCAGGACCAAAGATGAAAGAAGAAAAAACAAATAGGAGTAAGTTGAGAGGATAACACACTTAAGATTCTAAGTTATAGTAAACAGAAAAAAAAAATCTCAATTTTCTAATAATATGTGTATATGTGTGCATGAGATAAGACTATCTAAATGAGAATTCAAATTCTGATTATTTTTAAATTATAAAATCCAGAAATTATCACAGGTCTGAATAGGCTTACAAATAAAAAACCTGCATTGGGTCTCCATAACCAAAACAAAATTAAAGATGTGTAAAGAGTGTTTGTAAGGGAAAAATACAGTCTTTGGGTTTACTTAGTATAAGGACAGGCTAGTTTTAAGAACCTCTGTGGTCTGTAATATTCCAGGTACCATTAGTCTCTGCCATACTGTGAATGAAGCACCTACCTGTACAATTTCTGTATTGCATGAGCTGCATTCTTCCTAACATATGGTGATAAGTCAGCAGACGCTTCCTTAATCGCGAGCATCATGATAGGTACAATAATGGGCACTCTAATACTTGACAGAACTCTCAAAGCACTTGCACGAATTAGTTGGTTTGGGTCCTAAAAATAGTGTAAAAATATTCATCAAAATTTCAAGTTTACAATATTTCAACGGCATCTTTACGGCACAGTTAATGTGTGTCTATAGGGTGTGATATAACAATAGCTAAAACAATCTACTTAATTTAAAAGAAAAAGCCAATATATGGAAATAAGAGGGAAAAAGAAAAATTTATTTCTCTAACCAGTGTTTTAAAGAAATGTAACAGTTATAATTCTGATTGATCATTTATTACTAACTGTGCTGGGATTTTAGCATTTTGTAATAATAAAAAGTTACAGGTCATAAATTTTATTTTAAAAAATGTATTATGTCTGCTCTTCGCATGCTTTCAACAATTAGTCAGTATAATGATAAGCAGTTCTTCGAGACCTGATGATTATACTGAACATAAACATACAGAAGGTTTGCAACATAAACGGCAAGATTCCAGTTGGTTATATAAGCTATTTTCCAAGGTTATTGAATAAGCACTATGGGAGGCCTTTTAACTCTTTCAAGACACTACTGTGCTAGTTAGTGGATTATTGTTCTACTTCTTTGAATGACACACTTTCAACTGTGCAAAAACCTTGCAGCTCTTTGAGAACTCACTCTATTATTTACCTTCAGAGCTCGCTGGAAAGTGCTTATGGACAAGAGTGCCAGATCCTGCTGTTCTTCAGCGTATCGAACCAGGTAAACATATACCAACTTCTTGATCTGTTAAAGAAAAAAAAAATCATTTACTCCTAGCCAGAGTGAAAATTTAAAACTCAATATTTGCTATACCAAATCCATGCTCAATTTTTCTCAAGCAAACAACTGAATCTAATCAGAGTTTAGACTATAAAAGAAACACAGTATTTTGTGGAGTAATGAATGGGAACAGAGAAAGGTCACAAAGTGAGCATTTTAATAATGCAACCCTAATAGCAACATGCCATCAAGGTGCTCCTTCCTCTTAAAGGGGATAAAATAATCTCTGAGCAAACATCAAACAAGAATATTAAAATACTAACTTAATTGCAAAAAATGGTTTCAAAATGAAGGATACAGATAATAGAAAGAAACCAAGTACAATGATGGGTACCAGTAGTCCCAGCTATGGGGAAAAGAAGACACATGAGGATAGCTTGAGCAAGACAAAATCTTATTTCTTTAATAAAAAATATATATATATATAAATCAAAGCTAAAATAAATAAAGCAAATAAGAGAGAGAACTTGGGCCCTATCCACTTCACATTTAAATATATATTACACAACATTTTCTGCTTAATATGAATAACAAATCATATTGGACCATAATGCCAACTTACTGTAATAAAAATTCAAAGACTACATGTATATTCTGAAAACAATTTCAAAGGCAATTTAATCACTAACTTTATAACAAAATTATGAACAGAAAAAAAAATAAATGAAAATCAGAATTTGAGTTGGAATTCATCAATTGCTTCCTTCTAGCACTGCTCTTCATCTGTTATCTCCCTTCTCAAATATCCTCACATATCCTCAAACGCCCCTGCCTGATTGCTCTTCTTAGATCCCAGCATAATAGGTTCAGTGCCTGTAGCTCAGTAGTTAGAGCCCTGGCCACATACACCAGGGCTGGTAGGTTCAAACGTGGCCCGGGCCTGCCAACAACAATGACAACTACAACAAAAAAATAGTCAGTGTTGTGGTAGGCGCCTATAGTCCCAGCTACTTGGGAGGCTAAGGCAAGAGAATGGCTTAAGCCCAAGAGTTTGAGGTTGCTATGAGCTGTGACACCATAGCACTCTACCAAAGGTGACACAGTGAGACTCTGTCTCAAAAGAATAAATAAATAAATACCAGCATAATACATACCTAAAAGTTTATGGGATGCTCAAAGTACATAGGAAATTGGGGGCAATACTATGGATAGAAATAGCTATAATTGATGCTGAAAAAAAATATATAGTGCTACACTGAGCCATATTTCACGTCATGCTAACCAACCTGGACTACTGTAAAGCAACTGCCATGGCCTGCCTTCCTTCCCCACCTTCTCTTGATACAACACAGTTTTGAGTTTCTTTACCTTCCCACTTTCTACTTCTACTCACTCCAACTTAACTACATTCCTTTCAGTGTTAGCACTCATAGCTACAAATAAGGTCTAACAAGAACAAACTAGATAAAATCTCCTCCTGATAAGATACTTCCACTAATACAACTAATTCTTGACTACGACCAGGTACCTTTCCCAAATGTACTGCTAACTAAATCAAACCATACTCGAGCAACTGTCCTTGTGGGATTTATTTAGTTTCTTTTAAATGAAGAACAAAATCTTACATTTATCTGTAAAAATCTTCTAAAACTTGGATTCAACCCATTATGGTGCCCTGTTAAGATAACCTGAAACCTTAATTTCATAATCCAATCTATTTGTCATTCTTTACAATTTCATAAGCACAAAAAACATAACAATCATACTTTCTACATCATTATTAATAAAAATGTTAAATCCATCTTACATTGATATCAATCCATTCATCTATGCTATATGGATAGGTTAATACGCAAAACTAACAAAAAAAAACCTGATTTCCTATTACTCTTCACTGTTGAATGGCTCCAGAAAATTATTTAAAAATCTACCGAGCTTAAGCTAATACTCAATACTTAGAATCTGCCCCAAACTGCCTTTCTAGTAATATAGAAACAGTCTCCATCTGTAACTTTCACTTTTTGTCTCAATCTTCAATCAGGTTATCTCTTTGAGTTTTCTTCTTTCCACTTTATAAAATCTTCCCCAAGAACAAAAATTAAACAATAAAATGCCCACTGCTAGATAACAATAAATAAATTGTTGGTAAATTCATGGTACATGAATATAACACTATATTATGCACTGTATCTGACATTGAAAATGTCCTTATAGAATTGTTTTAGGATATAAAACAGTATGCATTGAATAATCTCACTTCTGTATTAGGAAAATTAGATGTATACATACTGCATCTTATCCAATCTAAGATACACCATCAATTCTAAGACATACCATCATTTTATGGACTGCAAAGGAAAGAGTGACAACAATGAAAAAAAGCAACTGCCCACCACAATCACCACTAGTTGTTAAGATAAATCTCAATTGCAGAAACTTTTAAAATAGCAAACAGATGTGTTAAGAATAGATGCAACGGGGTGGAGTCTTCAGACGGCTGGTGCACCAGTCCCCGAATGCACATCCTCCTGCTTCAATCTTGGCTTGTGGTCCGGTCGCCAGCAACCTGAATCTCAAACCTGAGGAGTGCCTCAGAGTATGGGGCGAGGTGGCCCCTGACGCCAAGAGCTTTGTGCTGAACCTGGGCAAAGACAGCAACAACCTGTGCCTGCATTTCAACACCCGTTTCGATGCCCACAGGGATGCCAATACTATCGTGTGCAACAGCAAGGACGGCGGGGCCTGGGGGGATAAGCAGCAGGAGGCTGCCTTTCCCTTCCAGCCAGGAACTGTCGTGGAGGTGTGCATCAGCTTTGACCAGGCCAACCTGACCATCAAGCTGCCAGATGGTTACACATTCAAGTTCCCTAACCGCCTCAATCTGGAGGCCATCAACTACATGGCAGCTGATGGTGACTTCAAGATCAAGTGTGTGACCTTTGATTGAAGTCAGCTGGTCCATGACCTCTAATAAAAGCAGCTGCCTCTGCTCTTCCTGAACCAAAAAAAAAAAAAAGAATAGATGCAATATGGTAATAACAAATCTATGTAGCATTAACCATGTGCCAGATACTGTTCTAAAAGTTTACTGAGATTAACTCACTACATCCACACAACTCAATAAGCCTTATTATTCCTATTTTATAGATGAGGAAACTAAAGTACACAAAATATGCCTGACCAAATTATCACATCTATTAAATGGAAATTACAGAATTCAAACCGAGTAAGCATAAAAGTCAAGAAATCTATTCAGCAAAATGTTACCAGTGACTATCTCTGGGTCACAGCATTAACCAGTCACTTCACTCTTTACACCTCTCTGTATGTATTACTTAAGGGTTTTTTTCCTCCATAGGAACATGAAATAATTTTGTGTTCAGATAAAACAATAAAAATATTTTCATTTTAGGGGTGAATCTCACCTTTCCACATGTCCTTCAACATGAATTAATAGTGTAGGTGCTCTGATTCTAATATTTTAAATAGTTTCATTATAAAAAGTTTCAAATTAGTATGTTTTTAAGTTCCCATATTCCTAGGAAAAGACAAATTTTTCTATACTCATGGCAATAGGTAGCCACCTGAACTGTTTTAAAAACTCACCTAAAATGAGCAAATTTTGTCAAGTCAACCAATCTGTGACAGCCCTTGCTTTGAAGTTAGCCAGTTGGGAAAAAATTCCTTTCAATAAACCCACATCACTGAGTGAGTGACCACACATCTACAAATAGTATCAACCCACTTAGGACCACACAACTCCATGAATCCCTTAAGTCTACCCTTCCCAAAAATCCACTATAAGATCAGCAATCTCTGTGCCCAGGGAAACTATGCCTAAAAATACAGTTGTCCTTTGCTATAATAAGCAATAAATTCATTGCCTTATTATTTCAGATATTGAATGTGGATTTCATCATCCTTCAACACAACCTACAAAAAAAGTTCCAAGACTAGTTCATTGAAGGCCCATACATCCTTCATCTGTACTGTTCAATTGCTAACACGACAATTACAAAATTCAGAAAATTTAACATCAGTACAATCCTGTTATCTAATAAATAATCCATGTACAGAATTTTCTGATAATATATTATATTTATTGTATTTTTTCCTGATCCAGAATTGTGTATTATATTTAAGTTTTCACTTCTCATTAGTCTTCTTTCATCTGTAGGAATTCCTCAGCTTCTTTTTTCAAGATAATTTTGTCATTCTGGCTAGTACTGAAATTAATCAGGAAATACAAAACATGGAGGAAAAACTCTACCTCAACTTTTGTTCTTCACCTCAATCTGCTATATGACAGCTAACAATTAAGTTCAGAAAACTTCATCCTAGAAAAAATGCTACATCTCTTATTGCTGAGTATCTTATGGTCACCTTTGAAGCCCTCCTCTTGGGAAGCTGTGCACTGACACCAGCGCCCAAGTCCACCCTTCAAAGCAATTTGGAACTCTTTTTCTGGAATGGCCATCAGAGCTGTCGTTATAGTACCCTTGATGTCCTGAATGTCATCAAAATGTCTTCCTTTCAATACTTATCTTCAAGTGAAGAAAAAAGTCTTTGGGGGCCCCAAATGAGTAGGGAGGGTGTTCCAATACAGTTATTGGTTTACTAAGAACTCCCTCATAGAGGTGCCGTGTGAGCTGGTATATTGTCATAATGGAAGAGCCATGAGTTGTTGGCAAAAAGTTTAGGTCAGTTTTGTCTAGCTTTTCATGTAGTTTTTTCTGCACTGCCAAACAATAAACTTGGTTTAACTATTCAGCCGGTACAAATTCATAATGAACAATCCCTCTGATATCAAAAAAGGCTAGCAACATCATTCTGAGTTTTGATTTGGACTGACTAAACTTTTTTGGCTGTAGAGAAATGGCTGATTTCCATTGTGCACTCTGACACTTCCTTTCAAAGTCATTTCGGTGCACACAGTTCATTACCAATGATAACATGGCCCCAAACAGCCTCTTGCCTCTTGGCAAACTTTGACTCTCCTTTGCTTTTGTTCACATCTTTCACATCCCAAGATTTTCAGTTAAGATCTTCCTGTTTCTCTCTTGCTGTTTACTTGGGCTGCTATACTTCTCATAGTCAGCCAATAATTTTGACATACAAAGTTTTGTGATGTTTTTGTCAGTTCTGCTCGTTACTGTATGCCCTGACCACTCTCTCTGTATCAGTCACACTTTCTCTCCCGTCAGAAAATTGTTGAATCCATGTGTACACTGCCATTTCCTTCATGGCATTATCCCCATAAACTTGAACTAACATGTCCCTAATTTCACTTCCACTCTTGCCAAGTTCAACAAGAAATTTAATGTTTGTTCAATGCTCTAATTCAAGCTCTGACATTCTCTGATGGCACACAAAAACACAACAACAATAATGAATGCCACTTAGCAAGATACCACCACATGTAGACACAAACACAACTGAGAGACACGGCTGTACTAAGGTTTTAAACTTTACCAAGTTGTTTGTATAGTGCTTGCTGCCAATGTTAAGGGCAAGGTGGTGAGTTTGCAAACTTAACTGTCAGACCTCATAACTTCCTAGCTAGAATTTACCCAGCACTTAAGATGTGTGATGGCCTATACCTACATTAAATTACTTATTTAGTTCTTACATCTAACCTAAGTACCATTATCATCTCCCTTTCAAAGGAGACAAAAGTAAGGCACAGAGGTTTATATAATTTGCCGAAGGTCACAGAACAGCAAGTGGCAGAATCAAGATGTGACCCAGGAAACCAGGACATACATATTTCTAACTATTAAATGTTGTGGACTGTCACAGAAGCTTTATCTGGTGTTACAACAAAAGACTATCCTTCCCACAAGAACATCTGAAAAGCTAGTATAAATTAAACCATCCAAGAATAAAATTTCCTTAAAATATCAACTCTTGGCTCAGTGCCCACAGCTCAGTAGTTAGAGCACTGGACATATATACCAAGGCTGGCAGGTTCGAACCTGGCCTGGGCATGCTAAAAACAATGACAACAACAACAACAAAAATAGCTGGGCATTGTGGTGGGCACCTATAGTCCCAGCTACCTGGGAGGCTTAGGAAAGAGAATCACTTAAGCCATAGAGATTGAGGTTGATGTGAGTTGTGATGCCATGGCACTCTACCGAGGGCAACATAATGAGTCTCCACAAAAAAAAAAAATTGATTCTTATCTTTGAAGGCAGAAAAAAATTTACATTTTATTCCATAATAAATCAGTTTGTAAAAACAAAACTTGTTTAAATCACTTAACCCTTAGTTAATAAATCTTATAACCCAAATCAGTAGACAAGATCCAATCTATAGCTCTGTTGTTTTTTTTTTACTTTATTTATTCAAATTAATATGTACACTATTTATGTTACACTGTTCTCACTTGGAAAGTAAAGTTCCATCTGTAGAAGAGCCCTTCACCCAGGGAGCATGTTACACACTCTGACAATGTATACTTTAGGTGAGATCCCA
>CAUYQV010046267.1:0-22926 GCA_963574575.1 Galagoides demidoff
GCCTGTGGTCCCAGCTACTTGGGAGGCAGAGGCAGGAGACTCGCTTGAGCCCAGGAGTTGGAGGTTGCTATGAGCTGTGATGCCATGGCACTCTACCCAGGGGGATAGCTTGAGGCTTCGTCTCAAAAAAAAAAAAAAAAGGGCATCCAAATAAGGGTACAGGAGTTCAAATACTTGCTTTTTGCTGATGATATGATTTTATACTTAGAAAACCCCAGAGACTCAACCACAAGACTCCTGGAAGTAATCAAGACATACAGTAATGTCAAATTTAGCAGAGCATGATGGAGGACAGGAGGACGTTTAGTGGAACCTTTCTAGAGCAAAGGGGCAAAGGGAGAGGGTTGCATTGGTCCCAATGTGGAATATCGATGTGCAGCGGAAGCACGGAGTGTGCAGCGTGGAAGTGGACAGCAGGGTCTGGCTGGAGCTGCAGAGAACCATCACATCTGGGCAAGTTTAGGTGGGTTCTCCTGGGTCGCGGTGGCTCTGGGCAGGCAGATGCCCGGGGCTGCGCTGGTGCGGGACAGCTGTGGTACAAGCCAGGGGATAATTTCTACATTTCTTTTGTTAGACTACACACTGCTTTCCTTAGTGGAATTTGGTGGCCAGATTGGATTGATGGCTCAAGCTGCTCTGAGGTGGGTGGCAACCGGTGGAACATGCAAAGGGGAAGGGTTCCTGGACAGAGGACAGCCACAGAAGCGAGTGAGAATGGACATGTTGCTGGGTGCCCACCAGGAAGGAGACATATGCCTGTATCAGGCTCGGGGCCTCTGGAACAAATGAAGTAGGCACTGCAAAGCAGAATTTGTGAGCCAGTTTGGAGTGCTGTATGTTGTGGCCTCACTGTGGTTTGGCAGTGGGGGAGACATTTGTATGGGGAGAAAGTTCCATAGAGCATGCCATAGTGCTGGTGGGCTTCTTGCTGGGGACATAGGGCACAGGGGACAGAATCCTGCCTGTGGGGAGAGATCCTTCATTCAAGATGGGCACAATCCTCCCTGTTTCCCATGTGGAGGATTGCAGAGGCCTGTCACTGAGGAACTATTTTGAATTGTGGAATCCCAGATCTGTGGGAGCTAAGTGCTGGGGTGGACAGGCAACCACCAGGAACAAATAAGCTAACATACTACTCTAAACCTGGGATCCAGAGAGCGGTTAATACCTGTGTTGATTGTCCCCCAAATTCAAAGTGCCACTGGGTGTCCAGGAGGTATATTACAGCATAAATATACTCCTACAGAAATTGAATCCCTACGTCTTATATAAATGTGTATATTATTTTTTCTCTTTTGATTGCTGTTGCTTTTTTCTCTTCTCTCTTGTCGTCAATTTAACTTCCTCAATTGGTTGCTGAGAATGCTTATATCAGGCTATATTAGCATTTTAAAATTTTACTTTGTTTTTCTTTTCTAATATTTTGTTTCAATGGGAATTGCTTTTTCCTAATTTGTGAGGTTGGATCTTCTCCTAAATTCCATTTTTTTACATTCAACAAGAGCAAGGACTTCTATATTCTTTTAATTTTTTTTTGTTTTGGTTGCAGAATTTTAGCTTGAACTACTCCTTTGCCCTAGTACACTCCACAGAATATTCTCAGTTCATAGAGTCCCTTCTACTCACCCCATCGCTCCCACATAAAGTGCTTTGGCATCAGCCAAGACATTACCCCCACCCTGTTCCTAGTACTGTCTTTTTCTTTTTCTTGGTTTGTTGACTTTCTGTTTTATTTCTTTTTTTCTCCTCCCTCCCTTCCCTTAATTCGATCCAATGGCATGTTTAATTTTCCTTGATCTTTGCTTATATATATATGTCTCCTCTCTCTTTTTTCTTGCTTTCTCGTCCCACTCTTTCCTTGCCAAGGGAAGGTGGGACACAGTGGTGGCCTAGCAGGTTGACCCCAGCAATAGAGATCTTTCTAATCTTGGCCCCAGGAAGAAAGTAGTAGGATGACCACACTACAGATCTTTTCTACTTTTTTTCCCCCTTTACCTTCTTCCTTATCCAATTTTTTCTTAATGGGTTTTATGTTTGCTTTTCTTCTTCTCTTCCTATTTTTTTTTTTGGCAGAGGAAGTGTCTAGCTGTAGTCAGACAAGTAAGGTGGGCCTATCTTTGAGGAACCCACCCAGCTCAACTCCTCTCAACCCTCAAGCTATAGGAGTGGCTGTAGCACTGTGCTGAACAACAACAGATCTTCTGTCACTCTCATCCTCCCTTCCTGTTCTCCATCTCACCTGCTCCTCAATTTTCTCTATTAGTTCCCCTTCTTACCTTGTTTTTAACCTTTCTTTCTCTTCTTTTTCTTCCTTTTGCTTTTCTCCTACACTTCTCCCCTTTTTGCTTTTTATTTCCTTTTTCTCTTCTTCTTTGTCCCCTTTCCTCTCACTTCTCTTTGTTTGCTGTAACCCTTCTCTGCCTTCTGACTCTATACCAAAAGGCCATTTCCTCACCTAAATTCTGAGACAAGGTAACTTGAAGCAAAGGAAGAAGTGTGAAGGAGAAAGGTGCACAAGGACATGAACAAGAAGAAAGCACACATGAGGAGGAACCAGAAGAAAAATTCAGGTACCACCAATAACCAAATTAGAGCAACTCCTCCAAGGGACCATGAGGCAATTTATAAAGAAGACCTCCTCCTATAAAGAATTAATGGATTCAACAGAAAGGGAATTTAAAATATGGTTGATGAAGACAATAAAGGGATTGGAAGAGAAAATGGAAAGACAGAATCAATAGTCAGATGAGAGATATGTAGACTATAGAAAAGATATGGATGAGCTTAAAGAAACGAAGGAATCAATCAGGGAATGTATAGAAGTGGTAGAAAGCATCAAAAATAGATTAGACCATGGAGAAGAAAGAATATTAGAGGATAAAGCCTTCAAGTTAACACAGATAATAATAGAGTCAGAAAAGAAGAGAGAAAAAGCAGAGCAGGCACATAGAGAACTACGAGACTTCATGAAGCATTCCAACATATGGATAATAGGAATCCCTGAGGGAGAAGACTGTCCCAAAGGTATGGAAGCCCTATGGAGACTATCATAAATGAAAACTTCCCAAGCTTTACTAAAGATCCTGACACACTCCTTTCAGATGGATACCAAACCCTGGGACATCTCAATGCTAACAAAACCTCTACGAGGCACACTGTAATGAATCTGTCCAAAATCAAGATAAAGGAGAAAATCCTGCAAGCTGCCAAGAATAAGTGCCAACTGACCTACAAGGGCAGAACCATTAGATTGACAGGAGACTTTTCTACTGAAACCTTCCAAGACAGGAGAGCATGGTCATCTGCTTTCAACATCCTTAAACAAGATAATTTTCAGCCTAGAATTCCATATCTGCCAAACTTAGCTTCAAAATTGATGGAGAAATCAAAGCATTTGCAGATTTACAAGCACTGAGGAAATTCATCACAACAAGACCAGCTCTGCAGGAAATACTTAGACCTATTGCCAATACTGAACACCACAATAGACCACCACAAAAGTATATATCCAGAAGCCAGAGGCCAGAATTTAACTCTTAAAATGGCACAAAGGATTAAAATACACAACAAACTACCTCACAATAAGATGAATAGAATTTTACCACTACTATCAATACTTTCAATAAATGTCAATGGATTAAATTCCTCACTGAAGAGACAGGCTGGCTGACTGGATGAAAAAACAGAAACCATCTATACACTGTCTCCAGGAGACACACCTAGCCCTAAAGGACAAATCAAACCTCAGGGTTAAGGGATGGAAAATAGTGTATTGGGTGGCACCTGTGGCTCAGTGGGTAGGGTGCCAGCCCCATATACCAAGGGTGGCAGGTTCAAACCTGGCCCTGGTCAAACTGCAACAAAAAAATAGCCAGGCATTCTGGTGGGTGCCTGTAGTCCCAGCTACTTGGGAGGCTGAGGAAGGAGAATTGCTGAAGCCCAGGAGTTGGAGGTTGCTGTGAGCTGTGATGCCAGGGCACTCTACTGAGGGCAATAAAGTAAGACTCTGTCTCTAAAAAAAAAAAGAAAAGAAAAGAAAGAAAACAATGTATCAAGCAAATGGAAATCAGAAGTGAGAAGCAGTTGCAATCTTATTCTTAGACACAAGTGGATTCAAAGCGACTTAAGAAAGAGAAAGGTGGACACTTCATACTGATCAAAGGAACAATACAACAAGAAGACATCTCAATACTAAACATTTACATACCTAACTTAAATGCTCCCAGATTTATAAAACAGACATTGAGGGGTCTGAGCAATATCATATCCTACAACACCTTAATAGTCAGGGACTTCAACACCCCTCTGACAGAACTGGACAGATCCTCTAAACTGAAGCTAAACAAAGATACAAAGGACTTAAATGCCACCCTAGATCAAATGGGATTAGTTGACATATATTTAATACACCATCCCAAAATAAAACAATATACTTTTTTTTTATCAGCTCTTGGCACATACTCCAAAATAGATCACATCCTAGGATTCAAATCTAATCTAACCAAAATTAAAGGAATAGAAATTGTACGATGTTTCTTCTCAGACCACAAGGACAAGACAGTGAAACTCAGCTCCCACAAAACTGTTCAACCCCACACAAAATCCTGGAATCTAAACAACCTTATGCTGAATGATAGTTGGGTCCAAGAAGAGATTAAAGAGGAATTTGCAAATTTCCTCAAACACAACAACAATGAAGACACAAGCTACCAAAACCTCTCAGATACAGCAAAAGCAGTCCTAAGAGAAAAATTTATCAAGCCAGATGCCTACCTTTGAAAAATAGAAAGAGATCACATCAACACACTCACAAACCACCTTATAGACTTAGAAAAAGAAGAACAATCTAACCCTAAGCCAAACAGAAGAAAAGAAATAGCCAAAATTAAGTCAGAGATTAATGAAATTTAAAACAAAAAAAATCATTCAAATAATTAACAAAACAAAAAGTTGGTTTTTTGAGCAAGTAAATAAAACAGACAAACCCTTGGCCAGACTTACTAGCAATGGAAAAGTAAAATCTCTAATAATCCCAGTCAGAAAAAATTAAGGCGGCTCGGCACCTGTGGCTCAAGTGGCTAAGGCGCCAGCCACATACACCCAAGGTGGTAGGTTCGAATCCAGCCCGGGCCCGCCAAACAACAATGATGGCTGCAACCAAAAAATAGCCAGGCATTTTGGTGGGTGCCTGTGGTCCCAGCTACTCGGGAGGCTGAGGCAGGAGACTCGCTTGAGCCCAGGAATTGGAGGTTGATGTGAGCTGTGATGCCACAGCACTCTATCCAGGGGGACAGCTTGAGGCTCCTGTCTCAAAAAAAAAAAAAAGAAAGAAAGGAGAAATAACAACAGAGGTCACAGAGATCATAGAGATAGAAGAGATTATCTCTGAATATTACATGAGACTCTATGCCCAGAAATTGGATAATGTAATGGAAATGGATCAAGACTTGGATTCACACCCCCTCCCTAGACCTAATCAAGATGAAACAGACTTTCTAAATAGACCAATTTCAAGCACTGAGATAAAAAAAAAAAACACTAAAAAAACTCCAAACAAAAAAATGCCCTGGTCCAATGGCTTCACACCAGAATTCTATCAAACCTTCAAAGTAGAGTTTATACCCATACTGCAGGAACTATTCCAACAATTTGAGGAGGAAGGAATCTTTCCAAACACCTTTTATGAAGCAAATATCATCCTGATACCAAAACCAGGAAAAGATCCAACCAAAAAAGAGAACTACAGACAAATTTCACTAACAAATATAGATGCAAAAATTCTCAATAAATCCTAGGAAATAGATTACAGCTTATCATTATAAAAGTCATACACAATGATCAAGTAGGATTCATCCCAGGGATGCAAGGCTGGTTTAACATATGGAAATCTATAAACATAATTCACCATATCAACAGGAGCAAAAACAAGGACCATATGATCCTCTCAATAGATGCAGAAAAAGCTTTCGATAAAATTCAACATCCTTTCCTAATTAGAACGCTGAAGAATATATGCATTGGTGGTACATTCCTTAATTTGATCGAAGCCATCTACAACAAACCCATAGCTAATATTATACTGAATGGAGTAGAACTGAAAACTTTTCCACTCAGGACTGGAATAAGACAAGGGTGTCCTCTATCACCACTACTATTCAACATAGTGCTGGAACTTCTAGGCAATACAATCAGGCAAGAGAAGGAAATTAAAGGCATCCAAATGGGATCAGAGGAACTGAAGGTCTCCTTCTTTGCCGATAATATGATTCTATACTTAGAGAACCCCAAAGACTCAACCACAAGGGTCCTGAAAGTAATAAAAAAAAGTCTCAGTATATAAAATCAATGTCTACAGATCGGTAGCCTTTGTATATGCCAATAACAGCCAAGATGAGAAGGAAATCAAGGACACAATACCCTTCTCAGTAGCTCCAAAGAAAATGAAATACCTAGGTATACACTTCATAGAACAGGTGAAGAATCTTTATAAAGAAAACAATGAACCCCAAAGAAAAGAAATAGTAGAGGATACCAACAAATGGAAGAAAATACCATACTCCTGGCTGGGAAAAATCAACATTATTAAAATGTCTATACTTCCCAGAGCAATCTACAGATTCAATGCTATCCCTATTAAAATAACAACATCATACTTTCAAGACTTGGAAAAAACAATTCTTCATTTTGTATGGAACTGACAACAACAACAAAAAAAAAACTTGTATACTCAAGGCAATTCTTAACAATAAAATCAAAGCCGGCGGTATCAGCCTACCAGAATTTAAGCTGTACTAGAAGGCCATGGTGATCAAAACAACATGGTATTGGCCCAAAAATAGAGACATAGACATTTGGAACCGAATAGAAAACGGGGAGATGAACCAAACATCTTACAGCCACCTAATCTTTGATAAACCAAACAAGAACATATGCTGGGGGAAAGACTCCCTATTCAATAAATGGTGCTGGGAGAACTGGATTTCCACATGTAAGAGACTGAATCTGGATCTCCACCTTTCTCCACTCACAAAAATTGGCTCGAGATGGATAAAAGACCTAAATCTAAGACATGAAACAATTAAAATCTTCAAAGAAAGTGTGGGGAAAAAACTGGAAGCTATTAGCCTGGGGAAGGACTTTATGAGAAAGACTCCCATGGGGATTGCAACAACAACAAAAATAAACAAAGGGGACTTAATGAAAATGAAAAGGTTCTGTACAGCTAAGGTGACTATAACCAAAGCATACAGACAACCTACACATTAGGAAAGCATATTTGATATTATGAATCAGAAAAAAGCTTGATAACTAGATCTATAGAGAACTCAAAGTAACAAACATTAAAAAAAGCCACCAATCCCATAGATCACTGGGCAAGAGACATGAATAGAATCTTCTCTAAAAAAGACAGACGAATGGTTTATAAACATATGAAAAAATGTTCATCATCCCTAATTATTAGAGAAATGCAAATCAAAACCACCCTGAGATACCATCTAACCCCAATGAGAATGGCTCACATCACAAAGTCTCAAAACTGCAGATGTGGGTATGGATGTGGAGAGAGAGGAACATTTTTATGCTTCTGGTGGGACTGCAAACTAATACAACCTTTTTGGAAGGCAGTGTGGAGAACTCTCAAAGGATTCAGGCTAGACCTCCCATTTGACTCTGCAATCTCATTGCTGGGCATCTACCCAGAAGAAAAAAAAGTCCTTTTATCACAAGGACACTTGTACTAGACTATTTATTGCAGCTCAATTTACAATCGCCAAAATGTGGAAACGGCCTAACTGCCCACCAACTCAAGAATGGATTAACAAACTGTGGTATTTGTATGTCACAGAATGCTACTCAGCCACTAAAAAAGACAAAGACTTCACATCTTTTGTACTAACCTGGATGAATGTGGAACACATTATTCTTAGTAAAGCATCACAAGAATGGACAAATAAGAATCCTATGTACTCAATTCTGATATGAGGACAAATAAGGTCCTAGGACACAGTGAGGGGTGGGGGACAGGGCGAGCTGAGAAAAGGAAAGAGGGAGGGCAAGGGGGTGGTCAAGGGATAGGTTTCACCTTTTGAGGGTGGGACACAAATATAAGAGGGTCCTTCTCTAACAAAAGCAATCAATGTAACCTGCGTCTGTGTGCCCTCAATGAATCCTCAACAATAAAAATAAATAAATAAATAAAATAAAAGTAGCTGGACATTGTGGCGGGTTCCCACAGACCTAGTTACTCAGAAGGCTGAGGCAGGAGAATTGCTCGAGCCTGGATAGTTAAGGTTGCTGTGAGCTATCATGATGCTATTGTACTCTTGCTGTGAGCTATGATGATGCCATTGCATACTCGCTGTGGTGACAGAGAAACAACGCTATGTCAAAACAGTAAATAAACTGTGGGCTTTGGTTAAAAAAAAAAAGAAATACAGTAATGTTGCAGGGTATAAAATGTATGTTTACAAATTACTGGTCTTTGTACATGCCAATAACAGCCACGTTGAGAAGCAAATCAAGGACACAATTCCCTTCAGAGTAGCTTCAAAGAAAATGAAATACCTAGGAATATAACTAACAGAAGAGGTGAAGGACCTTTATAAAGAAAATTATGAAACCGTAAGAAAAGAAATAGCAGAAGATATTAACAAATCAAAGAACATACCATGCTTATGGCTGGGAAGAATCAACAGTGTTAAAATGTCTGTAAATCCCAAAGCAATCTACAGATTCAATGTCATCCTTACTAAAATACCAACAACATTGTACTTTGAAGATTTGAAAAAAATAATTGTTCATTTTGTATGGAACCAGAAAAAACTCTGTATAGCTAAGGCAGTTCTTAGTAATAAAAACAAAGCCAGGGCATCAGCCTACTAGAGTTTAGGCTGTCCTACAAGTCCATAGTGATCAAAACAGCATGGTATTGGCACAAAAATAGGGACATAGACATATGAAAAAATAGAATACCAAGATGTAAAACCAGCATCTCATCTTTGATAAACCACAAAAAAATTATACAGTAGGTAAAAGAATCTCTATTCAACAAATGGTTCTGGGAGAACTGGATAAACACATGTAAAAGACTGAAACTGGATCCACACCTCTCACCATTTTCAAAAATTCATTCAAGATGAATGAAAGATTTAAATCTAAGACATGAAACAATAAAAACTGAAGAAGAAAGTTTGGGAGAAACTCTTTTTTTTGAGACAGAGCCTCAAGCTATTCCCCCGGGCAGAGTGCTATGGCATCACAGCTCACAGCAACTTTCAGCTCCTGGGCTCAAGCGAGTCTTCTGCCTCAGTCTCCCAAGTAGCTGGGACCACAGGCGCCCGCCACAACTCCTGGCTATTTTTTGGTTGCAGCCGTCATTGTTGTTTGGCGGGCCCGGGTTGGATTTGAACCCATCACCTTAGGTGTATGTGGCTGGCGCCTTAGCCACTTGAGCCACAGGCACCGAGCCAAAAAAAACTCTTGATGATCAGCCTGGGGAAAGATTTATGAAGAAGACTTCAGTAGCCATTGCAACAACAACAAAAATTAACAAATGGGACTTAATTAAGCTCAAAAGCTTCTGCACAGCTAAAAACACAACAATTAAAGCAAACAGACAACCTTCAGGATGGGAAAAGATATTTGCATGTTTTGAACTAGACAAAGGGCTGATAACTAGACTCAAATTATTCAATAAAAAAAGAGCAAACAACCCCTTCTATCACTGGGCAAGAGACATGAACAGAATCTTCTCCCAAGAAGACAGACGAATGGATAACAAACACATGAAAAAATGACAAATGTCCCTAATCATCAAAGAAATGGAAATCAGGCTTGGCGCCTGTGGCTCAAGAAGCTAAGGCACCAGCTACACATACATCTAAGGTGGCGGGTTTGAATCCAGCCCCGGACCGCCAAATAACAATGATGGCTGCAACCAAAAAATAGCTGGGCATTGTGGCAGGCGCCTGTGGTCCCAGCTACTTGGGAGGTTGAGGCAGGACACTCGCTTGAATCCAGGAATTGGAGGTTGCTGTGAGCTATGATGCCACAGCACTCTACCTAGGGGGACAGCTTGAGGCTCTGTCTCAAAAAAAAAAAAAAGAAATGGAAATCAAAACCACCCTGAGATATCATCTAACCCCAGTGAGAATAGCCCAGATCACAAAGTTTCAAGGATGCAGATGGTGGTTTGGATGTGGAGAGAAGGGAACAGTTTACAATGCTGGTGTGACTGCATGCTATTACAGCCTTTTAAAAAAGAAGTATGGAGAACCCTTGAAGAACTCAACTTAGACCTCCCATTTGATTCTGTATTCCATTACTAGGCATCTTCCCAGAAGGACCAAAGAAATCATTTTAACATAAGAACATTTGCATTAGATTGTTTATCGCAATTCAATTTACAGTCGTCAAAATGTGGAAACATCAATGTCCACCAACTCAAGAATGGATTAATAGACTGTAGTATATGTATACCATGGAATACTACTCACCCATAAAAAGGATGGAGACTTTACATCTTTTGTATTAACCTGAATGGAGTTGAAACACATTCTTCTTAGTAAAATATCACAAGAATGGAAAAGCAATTATTCACTGTAACCAATACTAATATGAAACCAGGAGATGATCTAATACATGCCCACATAAAAGAAAGACTCAATTCAATTCACGTTGTGGGGAGGGGAAACAAGAAGGAGGGGAGAGGTAAGGACGGAGGGGGATGAGTGTGCTCCCACTTAATGGGCACAATGTAAGGGTATATGGCAACAGCTCTTGGGTGCAGAAAAGAACTAAAAGAAGGTTTGTACCTAACAAATGTAAATACTATAACCTAGTTATTTGTACACTCACATTAATCTGAAAGAAAATTAAAAAATCACATAATAGAAATCAATGATCTGGATATGTATATACTAACTAAAGAAACTGAATCAATAATTAACAACTTACTAAATAGAAAGCAGCTGACCCAAATGGATCCACTGGCAAGTTCTGCCAGACATTTATGGGAGAAATTATATGAATTCTTAATATCACCCCAGAAAATAGATGCAGAGGGAGTATTTCCAAACTCATTCTTTGAGCCTGGTATTTCCCCAATACTAAAACCAAAAATATTACATAAAAGGAAAAGAACAGACCAATATCTCATGAGCAAAGATGTAATAATACTGAATAAAACATTAACAAATCAAATATAATGTATTTACCATAATCATGTGTGACTTTTTCTAGGTATCTCAGACTGGTTCAACATTTGAAAGTCTATTTGTTTAATCTATCACATCAATGGGCTTGAGTAAAAATCAGATGATTCCAACAACAGAAGCAAAATGACCATGTTTATCATCAACAATAAAAACTCTCAGAAAACCAGAAATATATATGCATTTTCTCAACTCAGTAGAGATCAATATTAAAAAATCTACAGGTTAATATCACACTTAATGGTGAGATACTAAATGATTTCCCGCTAAGATCAGTTATAAGGCAAAGAGATCCACTTTCAACACTCCTATTCAAAATCATAGTGGTTGTCGTAGGTAATATAATGACAAGAAAAAAAGAAAAGGTATACATATTAGGGAATGTATTAGTCTGTTCATGATGGTATTAGAGAATATCATAGAGGGGTGGTTTATAAACAACAAAAATTTTTTCTGAAAGTTCTGGAGGCTGGGAAGTCCAAGATTATGTTGCTGGCAGATTCAGTGTCCTATGAGGGCCATTTCACTGTGTCCTCACATGGTATAAGAGCGAAAGAGCTCTCTAGGGTCTCTTTTAAAAGGGCTCTACTCACAAGGGTTCTCCCTTCATGATCTAAACACCTCCCCAAAGTCCCACCTCCTTATTAAATAAATTTCAACATACAAATTTTGAATAGACATAAACTCCTAACACAGTCCCCCAATTCATGTTCTTTTCACATGCACAATACATTCATTCCATCCCAATAGACTCCAAAATATTAACTCACTCCAGAACCAATTCTAATGAAATTTGAAATTAAAAACAATAACATTTACATTAGCACCTCCAAAATAGAAATAAGGTATAATCCTAACAAAATAGGTACAAGATCCATATGAGCAAAACTAACAATCTGATGAAAGAAACAGTAAGACCAAAACAAATGAAGAGGTATTCCATGAACACAAGTAAGACTCAGTATCGTCAAGATGTCTGTTCTTCCCAACTCAGTGTATAGATTCCATGCAAGCTCAATCAAATTTCCAGCAAGTTGCTCTGCAAATTTTAAAAAACTAATTCTGATGTTTATATGCAAAGGCAAAAGATTCAGATTATTCAATAACATTTAAGGAGAACAAAGCTAGAAGACTGAGACTGTCACTGGTCTCCAAGTGAGGTTTTTCCAAGTTCTTGGATGTTGCAGAAAAAAATTCCAGGATTCACCATGTCAGCCAAGCAAGCAAAGGCTTTTTTGAAAGTGAAAGTACACTATCAGGAAAAAAAGCAAGCAGGCTTGAAAGGAGAAGCTGCACTGAGGAAGTGATCTTAGATCTTTTGTAGTCTTGCTAACTGAGGGGAGGAATATTCAAGACCAATGGGTTGGCTTTTACTAAAATGTTAGGCAGTAATTCCTAGAATTCCATTTCCTCCTATTTTTACACTTTATATGGTTGTTTTAGAACTATCATGTTGATTTCAAGAGAGAAGAAATTTTAAAACCACAATGTAAATGATACTGTAATTAGCCAATGTTCAAGTAAGGTGGAAGAGATAACTAACAAGCCAGCTGGGACCAGTTCTTGCCTGCAGTTGCCAGCTCCTTTAGTTAGCTTCTGCTTAAGAGTTTTTTCAACACCTGAACCCAGTCTTTAAGCACCTGTATCTGGTCTCAGACCTGTCCCTTAGTCCCCTATTATAACAATACTACCTAGTCTCATGACTTACTACAAAGCTACAATAATCAAGACAGTGTGGTACTGATGAAAGAGCTGATTAATCAATGGAACAATAGAGAAGCTAGAAACAGACCCACACAAATATAGTCAACTGATCTTTGACAAATGATCAAAGGAAAGTCAATAGAAAAAGGAGAGTCTTTCAACAAATGGTACTGGTACAACTAGACAACCACATGAAAAAAATGAATCTATTCACAAACCTTAGACCCTTCACATAAAAATTATTCAATATAGATCACAGACTTAAATGTAAAATGAAAAACTATAAAGCTCATAGAATATAACAAAACATAGGTCACCTTGAGTTTGAAAATGGAGTCATAGCTAGAACACCAAAAACAATGCATGAAAGAAGAAAATTAGTAAGCTAGAATTAATTAAAATTAAAATTTTATGCTCCATAAAAGCATTATTAAGAGAATAAAAAGACAAACCACAGACTGTGAGAAAATATTTGAAAAACATATATCTTGCAGAAGATTGGTATCCAAAGTATACAAATATCTCTTAAAAACTCAATAATAAAAACATAAACAACTCAATTAAAATGTGGGCATAAGTATCTTAGGCCTCACTCCTGTTATAATTTCCTCGAAAAATTGGTGGAAAAAAGTGAGTTGGTGGGCACTAAGCCCTGTTTTCCCTAAGGAACCATCCTGCACTCTTTTCATAAAAAGTGGGGATAGTGGGCAGAGATTGGAAAAGAAACCTCTTGAAAAAAGATATACTGATGTCAAATAAGCTTATAAAGTCTACTCAATATCATGACTTTGCAGAACAGAAAATTAAAACAAAGAGAGTTAGCACTACACACTTCCTAGAATGGCCAAAACCTAAAACATTGACAATACCAAATGTTGGTGAGGATGTAGAGCAACAGAAAGTCTTATTCATTGCTGGTAGAAATGCAAAATGGTATAGCCACTCTGAAAGACAGTTTAGAGGTTTCTTATAAAACTAAACATACTTTTAACATATGATCCAACAATCAAAAAACTTCCATTCAAAAACTTGTCCTTGAATGTTTATAATAGCTTTATTTATGACTACCAAACCTTGGAAGCAACCAAGATAACCTTTAGTATGTGAATAAACAAACTGTGGTACATCACAACAATTAAATATTATTTAATGATAAAAAGAAACAAGCTATCAACACACAAAAAACATGAAGGTCAGAGACAGTGGATGACTTACAGTATTTTAAGTGGTGAAAGAATAATTGTCAACCAAAAATTTTATAACTAGTAAAATTATCCTTTAAGAAAAGTAAAAATCAAGCAATTCTGAGACTATTAGAATGGTGTATGAGAAATTATAAAGATAGATCTTCAGATTGACATGGACACTAAATGAATTTTGGCAAGTGAAAGAAGCTAATATGAATATATCCTCTAGAATTCCAACTATATGACATTCTGGAAAAGGCAAGTCTAAGGAGACTTGTTCAGTGATTGAATGTGGGGCAAGATGGCTGACTGGAGGCAGCTTTTGCTGGAAGCTCCTGTCCAGAAGGAGAAAAGTTCTACTGAAGTGAACGAACTCAGAGAAGTTGAAAGCAAGGAGTTGAGCACAAGCAGAAGAAATAAATGTGCACATCATTCCCATTGAGACAAATGTCAAAGCCAAGAAAGAAGAAGAAAGATAACAGAGATTAGGTATAGAGCAACTTGTCTGAAGGTGCCTGTTCCAAGGGGATGGGAGACCTCTTTTCCCAATTGAGAGGCCCATCATGGGCTTTCTGCAAGCAAACAGGGATCAAAGGACCTCTCACCTCACCCCACAGGAGAGAGCCGTGAGATCTCGATTTTCCTACATCTTGGAATTTCCACCTCTAAGTCTAGTCCCCATCCTGCCTGGTACAAAAGTGAACAAATATTCTCTCTGCAGTCCTGGACCCACAGTCCACCCTTCTCCCTCTGTGGTTGCCTGATGGACTGCCCCTGCAGAGGCTGGAGTATTTGGTGAGTTCTCTCAGAGGCCTTTGCATTGTCTGGGCTACTGAACTGAGTGGCTCACTGCCGGTTCAGAGAGGAAAAAGTAGCACTGCAGTTCTAACTTTAGCATGGGGATGAGGTGTCGTCTCTCCTGGCTTTCATTCCTGCTAGAAGGGACTTTTCCCCAGTGCCCTGGAGAGCCCCTGCCTGGTGTCTGTGCCCAGCAACCCCTCGTGATCCTCTGAACTTGTTTGAGTGGGTGTTGCTTACGCTGCTTGAGGGAGTTCACCTGAAAATCTTGGTCATAACTATCCACAGATTCTTTTTCTCTGGCCATCACTGGCTGGGACTTCTTCAGCTTTACTGCTTACTTGACTTTGTTTGGGCAGGGTGTGGGCTGGAGCAGTGAGGTGTGGAATCAGTAGATCTGTCCACTGATTTTGCCTTTCTTTCTCATCAGCAGAGAAATGCAAATAAAAACTACTCTGAGATATCACCTCACTCACATCACTCCAGTGAGATTAGCCTACATCAGAAAGTCCAAATCTGCAGATGCTGGAGTGCACATGGAGAGAAGAGAACACTTCTACACTGATGGTGAGACTGCAAACTAATATAAGCTTTATGAAAAGAAGTATGGAGAACTCAAAAAAACTTTATAAAAATCAACCTTCCATTTGATCTTGCAATTCCATTACTAGGTATCTACTCAGAACAACAAAAATTGTTTTACCACAAAGACATTTGCACACGAATGTTTATTCAAGCTCAATTCACAATTGCCAAGTCATGGAAATAACCCAAATGCCCATGAACTCATGAATGGATTAAGAAACTGTGGCATATGTATACTATGGTGTACTATTCAGCCATAAGAAAAGATGGAGACTTTATATCTTTATGTTTACCTGGATGGAGTTGAAAGACATTCTTCTTACTTAAGTATCTTAAGAGTGGAAATAAAATCCAATGTACTGAATACTAATCTGAAAGCAATATATAAAAAATTACATGCCCACATGAACAATAAAACACAAATATAATCTAGCAAGGGGAGTGGAAAGGGGGAAGGGAGGGTGATTGGTGGGAGGAGGGAAAGCAATTGGCATGATGCCATCTAATGTACATAATGTGAGGGTATTTAGGGGCTCAACTATATCTTGAAAGTTACCTTAGAGTTGAAAACAATTTAAACTAAAAAATGTATTCTCATATTAATTTGAAATTAAAATAAAGTTAGTGATTGCTTAAGATTCAAGGTACGATGAATAGGTAAAACAGAGTGGATTTTTACAACGATGAAACTACTATTCTGTATGGCATTGTGATGATAGGTATGTGTCATTATACTTTGCCAAATTGACAGGCTAGAGAACCCTAATATAAACTATGGACTTCAGTTAGCTATAATGTTTCAACATTAGTTCATCAATTTTAATAATTGTACCACACAATTGCAGTATGTTAATAGTACCAGAGATTGGCATTAAATAGGGCAGTTTATGAAAACTCTACCTTTTGCTCATTTTTTTCCCATAAACCTAAACCTAAAATTGTTTTAAAAATCTAATTGAAGAATTATATATACATAAAGGTAAAAATGAAATGAAGACATTCTAAGATAAAACTTAGAACATCTGTTGCCTGCAAATCTACCTACCTCATGAGAAATACTAAAGGAAATTCTTCAGGCTGAAAGCCAGTGAGACAGATATTAATTTGAATCTGCACAGGTAGAAAGAAAATTTCAAGGAATCTAATAAGGTCCAAGTAGGATAAACTCAAATTGAGTCATACCAAGACTAAGTATAATCAAACTGTTCAAAGTAAAAACCAAGAGCCATATGGAGACAAATTGCAATCAAATTGCTCAAAGTAAAAACCTTAAAAGCAGTAAGAGAAGTTACTTACTAAATGCAAGGGATTCTCAATGAAATTAACAGTTAATTTCACATCAGAGAGACCATGAAGGTCAGAAATGGTAGAATGACACACTATATTTAGAGTGCTGAAAGAATAATTATCAAACTCAACTTTTTTTTTTTAAGACAGAAGCTCACTCTGTTTCCCCAGGACAAAATTTTATATTTAGCAAAATTATTCCTTAAAAAAAGTAAAAATTAAGAAATTCCCAGACAAATAAAGGCTGAGGGAGTTCATTACTATTAGAACTATTTGTGAGAAATTCTAAACAGAGACTTTTACACTGAAATGAGAGGATACTAAACAGTAATTCAAGTCATCTGATGAAATAAAGAACACTGGTAAAACTACATAAATATATATAAAGCCAATATTATTACATTTTTGGCTTGGAACTCCTATTTTATTCCCAGATGATTTAAAAGACAAACACACAAAATGATAATTATAAATCTACAGTAAGAGGCACATAACTTATAAGATACAATTTGTGATAATGAAATAAAGTGGGAAGTATGGAGGAATCTAATAGTGTTTGTATACTATTTAAGCTACAGTGATATTAATTCACAATAGTATAAGTTTAAGATATTAATTGTAACAAAACTAAAAAATATACAGAAAAGGAAATAAGAAGATACACAGTATACTTTAAAACTCAGTTAAACATGACATAATGGAGGAATTGAGGAATGAAACACATGAAAGAAATATCAAAATTGCATAAGTCTTCCTTATGTTTTATGAGACAAATTATACTCCTTCAAAATTTATATATTGAAGTCAACAATCCCCAGTACTTCAGAATGTGACTATATTTGGTGATATGTTATTTAAAGAGGTAATTAAGTTCTAAAATGACATCTTTAGGGAATTCAGTAGTCCAATATGAGTGGTGTTCTTATAAGAAGACGAAATTAAGATACAGAAATGCATAGAGGGAAAGCCATTTGAAAATGCAGGGATGGGGGAGGGACAAGATGGATGACTGGAGCCAGCCTTCAACAGAAGTTCCTGCCCAGAGGGAAGGATAATGTCCAGATAGTACCCAATTAAGCTGAAGACTGGGAGCTGAGCTGAGAGAGAAGAGTGATATCTGCAGGTCACCTCTGCTACTCTAAGAAAGCAAACTTCAGGTACAAAATTCATCCCAAAGGAAAAGAGTCTGTCCCCTCCACCAAGAAAGTCATGTTTCTATTTTTCTTTTTCTCTTTGTTTGCTCCTGTAGGTTTTCTATAGGTGAGCGGTGAACTGAGGACCTCTTGTCTCGCCCCACAAGTGAGAGCTGGAGGAAGTGGGGTCTATTTCCCCAGAGGGACCCTGTTGTGACTCTGAACACTCTCTTGCCAGGCAGAAAAATTGAACTAATGTTTTCCCTGCCATTCTGAACTTCCAGTCTACTCTACCCTCCTTGCCTGATGAACCAGAAGCCTGACACCTGCAGAGGCTGTGGGAGGAGGCTCAAGAACAGCGCCCCCCACAGCACCCTACCCCCACCCAGCCAGAGCCTGCTAGAGCTGCACTTCCCATGCCGTCCCGCCTCCTTGCAGTGCCTTTGCCCAGCCAGAGTCATGAGCCAAGCACTCTCCTTGCTGAAGTCACTGGGCGCCAGGCACTGCCAAAACCGTGTGCAGCATCCCCCACCCTGCTGCTGGATCCTTCTGCCCTACGCTCCCAGAGCTGCTCCAACAGCCAGAACTCCCTGGCTGTGGCAATCACCTGGGAGCTGTGCAAGGTCACCTCCCACAAAGATTCAGCAACAATAGAGCAATTCTGCTGGGGTCTAATCTTGGAGAGATACCTCCCCAACTCTGAGGACTGCCAGAGGAAATCAGAACTTGCTCTATTGCAGAGCAGCTGGGGCAAAGGCGCAGTGGCTGTGGGAGAAAAGCATTTGCTGACTTGTTACCCTTCAGACTAGTGGATGTTGAGTACCAGAAGCAGGCAGGCATCAGCTTCCCTAGCCATATGGTGTCAGAGGTTAGTGGCTGGGCTGCAGATGCACTGATCTTTCTTTAACTCTGACAGGCCCAAAGCCCTGGCACATCTCCTTATTGGAGGAAGCCGGACCTTATCTCTGTGGCATCACCAGTGACTGGGCATGAAAGAGGAGCAAAGTGGAAAAAGAGACACAGGTCCCTGGTCCAACTCTGCTACGAGGTGGGCCTTTCTGACTCCACAGAGCACCAGAGTGAACCAAATTTGAGCAGCCAGTAGACCTCCACCATCTAGTTACTGGAGACCTTTTAAACTCTCCCACTTGAGAGTTCGTACTGACTGGGTCAACTGGTTTAGAACTCCTAACCTGGGCCCATCACCCAAGGACCCTTTCGGGTGGTGTCCTGGTTGTGTGATAACGGGAAGGGTTGATTTTCCTCTTCCAGTTGTTGTCCATGGCGGGTGGGGTGTCTTTTTTTTTTTTTTTAAACAAAAGCTTTAATTTGTGGTTTATTTCATAATCCCAAACTGAATATCTCCTCTCTAAATAGTCCACTGTGAAATTTTTCTTAAAAGCAATTAACCCAAAACACCAAAAACCTTTCTCTAGCAGTTGCTGCTGAAAGAAACCTGGAACATTGTATCACATGTCCGAGAAAGATGTGCAAATGAAACGCTTCCTGCTTCGTCCTTAATTTATCACCTGGAGCCCCTGGAACTCTTATTTGCCTTTTGGACATGAATTCAGGAACAATTCAATATACCTATGATGAACGTGGGACCGGTCCTTGAGCATAGCTGCGACAGCATCCTCATGGGTATCGAAGTGCACATCAGCTTCCCCAGTGGCCTTCCCGCTGGAGCTGTACTCCATGGTGATTCTAACAGGCTTCAGCGGAGCAAAAAAATTTATGATGTCTTGGGTATTGGCTTGAAAAGGCAATCCTCTCATGTGGACGAAATGCAGGGAAGGGGTAGCCCCAAAGTCAACAGCCTCCGGAAGCTTTTCTGGCATCTCCTTAGGTAACTCTATTTCTTTCTCATTTTCAAAAGCTGTCATGGGTCGAATATCCTCATTTCCTTCATGTTCTTCAAAGACCATGTCTGGCTCAGTTATATACTTAGCCATAGGAGAAGATGCTACTTTCTTTCCTTTATGAGCGCCAACATGTGTTCGAACTTCATTCCTTCTGCTTGGAAATATCTCGATATATCTGTTCCCAATTTCCTCCCTGTGTTTCAGCAGGGCTTGGTTGGCCATTTCTGGCTCTTCAAACTGCACGTAGGCTTCCCCTGTTTTTCTTCTCCCTCTATAGTCCATCACAAAAGTAATGTCAACTATATTCAGTCCTGCAAAGAAGTCTACGATGTCTTTCTCATCACAACTGTAAGGAAGTCCTCTCAAACTCACGACACCGTCATTCACTGCAGGTGGAGACTTGACCTGTAAGCTCTTCATTAAGGCATCTACGTCTTCATTGTTTATCTCATATACGTCCACATACCACTGGCCCATGTACATGCGGTGCTTCTCTAACGCTTTCTGCACATCCTGCTCTGACTCCATTTCTATTAAGGCATCACCTCTTCCTTTCCCACCTCTGTTTAAGAGGAAGTGTATTCCATTCTCACCATTGCGGATTCTGCAGTCTGAGAAAAAAAGCAAGCACATCTTCCACAGTGCACGACCAGGGCAGTCCTTGAGCTCGAATGAGATAAACGTCGTCCACTTCCTCTCCTAGCTTGGATAGGGCCAGTTCATACTCAGGGAGTGGTGGAAGGTCTTCCAGGTAGGTAGTTTTGGACTCCTGGCCGTAGTTCCGCGCCGGGCGGGCGGCGCCGCTAGCGAGCGCTGCAACAGCGGGACTCGCACGGCGGGGTAGGAGGCGGCAGCCGAGGCGACCGCGCGGGAAGGCCCCGCCAGCGTCCTGGGAGGCGCGGGCCGCCGCAGCCCCAAGCAGCAGCAGCAGCAGCGGCCCAACACGCCCGCGGGGAAGGCGCCGGAGGCCAGGGGGCCGGGCAGGCAGGCGGCGCCCCCGTGCTGGCAGCTGCTGCAGTTGCAGCCGCAGCCACGAAGCAGTGCCCCTAGCACCCAGCGCGTCCCGGCCATGGGCTCCAGTGCCGGGTGGGGTGTCTTAGTTGCTTGTATTTCTCCACAGCTAAGACTTCACCAGAGTCACTGATTCACTAGGATCAGACAAGAACCAGCTGGATACAAGACAGAGCTACCTAACCCCACCACACCAAGTAGGATTCCTCAGCCTCAGTCTGTAATAATTTACGGGTCCTTTGCAAAGCTATAGGGGGAAAAGTTGCAGTCATCAGTCCCAGATCCTTGACAAAGGGCTTATTAACCACAACTCCAGGAACTCCAAATCCAATTTCACCTTACCTGCTGATCTGGCCAATGGTGAAGGACAATCATGAGGCAGAATCAGCAGAAAAATTCTGACAACATGAATAATCAGAGTAGATTAACTCCCCAAAGGAATGATATGGCAGACACAGCACAAGATCCCATTCATAAACAAATGGCTGATGTCAAAAATCAAGTTCAGAATTTGGATAGAAAATAAACAGAATGGAGGTAAAGATGGAATTAGAATTTCAAGGAGTAATTCAATAGATGTCTCAAGAATTCAATGAATTCAAAGACAAAATCACCAAAGATTTTGACACATTGAGACAAGAACTTGCAGAAGATCTGAGAAATACAGTAGAATCCCTCAGTAACAGAATGGAGCAGGCAGAAGAAAGGATCTCTGACATTGAAGACAAAGCTTCTGAACACTCCCAAATGCTCAGAGGAAAATAAGTGGAGAAAAAAAAATAGATCATTCTCTCAGAGAGCTCTGGAATAATTCAAAGAGATCTAATATTCACCTTATAGGTAGTCCTGAAGGTGATGAGGTTGCTGTGAAGGATACAGATGCTTTACTTCATGAAATAACCAAAGAGAATTTTCCAGACATGCTGAGAGATTCTGAAATCCAGATAGCAGATAGTTTCAGAACACTGGCATGACTCAACCCAAATAAAAATTCTCATAGACACATTATAATTAGCCTCACCAAAGTTAGTACAAAGGAGAAAATTCTGTAAGCAGCCAGACATAAGAAAATCATAACCTACAAGGGGAAGGACAGTAGAATGACTACAGATCTCTCTGCTGAAACCTTTCAAGCTCGAAGAGGGGTGGTAATCAACCTTTAATCTCCTTAAACAAAATAACTTTCAACCCAGGATCCTTTATACAGCTAAACTGAGTTTCATCTATGATGGAGAAATTAAGTACTTCAATGACATGCACATGTTGAAGAAATTTGCCATAACTAAACCAGCTCTCCAGAATATTTTCAGACCTATCCTCCATAATGAATAGCACAATCCACCACCAAAGTAAACTCACTCAGAAACTCTTCATCAAATTCCAACTTCCACAGTGGCAAAGGATTGAAAACGCCGACTGGACTTTTGAAAAACTCCATACCGAAAATACTACCAGGCTTATCAAGATTCTCAACTAAAGTGAATGGCTTAAATTGCCCTCTAAAAAGGCACAGGTTGGCTGACTGAATACAAAAACTCAGGCCAGACATCTGCTGCATTCAAGAATCTCACCTTACCTTAAAAGATGAACAGAGGCCTTCAACTGCCACTGCAGGGCTGACCTGTTCCTCAAGTTGCCAGGCAACCAAGTAGGCTCTCACTTCCACGTGGGCCCCCTTGTATCTGCCAGTCACAAAGATGGCCAAGGGGCTACAGGTCAGTCGGGAAACCGCTGCTCTGCCCCACCAGAGCAGAGGAGCTGGGCACCAGTGGGCCGTGAGCACAGGAGGAAGCAGGGCACCCGGAGGAAGGGTCAGGGCTGCACTGATCCACTGGTGCCCCAGGCTA
This sequence comes from Galagoides demidoff, assembly GCA_963574575.1. Lineage (NCBI taxonomy): Eukaryota > Metazoa > Chordata > Mammalia > Primates > Galagidae > Galagoides > Galagoides demidoff. Next base: position 22,631 of record CAUYQV010046267.1, read on the forward strand.
CAGGCTTGGGCTCTGGGTCGATTTGGGGTTCCCAGGCCATGGGAGACCCTGGCAAGGCTTTCCAGCTCCTCCCTCTTCTTCCTTTGCCAGAGGAGTGTGATCCCATTAAGCAGTGTTGCTCCAAGTGAGGTTTGTGGGAGAATCTTGACTCCTCCACAGACATTTTTTTTTTTTTTTTAGACAGGGCCTCAAGCTGGTCCCCTGGGTAGAGTGCCATGGCATCACAGCTCACAGCAACCTCCAACTCCTGGGCTCAAGCGAGTCTCCTGCCTCCACCTCCCAAGTAGCTGGGACCA